>VXBU01005400.1:1666949-1731404 GCA_013400315.1 Bombycilla garrulus
CTCCCTGTCTTGCCTTTAACCGCTACCAGCTCAGCTTGGTTTAAACACTTTTCCTGGCCAATGCAGGACTGGCTGCCCATCCAACTTACCCGGGGACTTAAATGTGGGCTTCTGCATCCGGCAAATGTATGTGTGTGTGTGTCTGTGCGGGGATGTGCTGGATGTGTGTTTAATCTGTGGATCGCTTAGGAAACCTCACCCCCCTCTTTCTTTTTTTTTGTTCTGCCGTGGCATACTCCGCATTTAAAAAAAAAAAAAAAGAAAAACAACAAAAACTAACAAACTGCAGAGCAAGCAGTGCACTAGAATAATCTGAACTGAAATGTTAGAACTTTGACATGCAACCGTTCTGCAAGGTTAAACCGGCCTTTAAATGCCTAATTCAGACACAGGCTGGCTAATGACACCTGGGGGGATTGGGGCTTTATTTATTTATTTGCAACAAACTAGTGCTATGAGCACTGATATCAGGCAGAGCAAAAGGGTGAAAGGTGGTTAAACTTAGCCTAACTTGCAGTGATCTCAATGCTGTAGTGATTAACTGTTACAATGCCGAGAAAGGAGTATTAATTACAGGCACACGGTTTGTGGATGATAAGAAAAGGAATATGGGGAGGAGGAGAAGTTAGGTTTCCCTGCAAGCGTTTGGAATTCAGGTTACATGAACTGTAGCATCAATTGACTGTTATTGCTTCTGCAACTCAGAGTTGACTGTGGTCATTGTATTTTATATGACAGTGGTGGTACCTCTCACATGAATATACAGACACCGGTTTGGTGAGGTGGATACTGTGGTGCACACACGCACTCACGCAGATTTAGGTGCATTTTATAGCATGCATATGGATATTTTATACGCATCTTTATGCATAGGTATATAAATGCTATATACAGGCAGGTGTAATGTATCACCCAGACACAGCCCATCTCCAGGCTGTGTGGGGAGTGTGGATACAGGTATCTGTGTGCCTGTGCCGGAGGGAGTGTGCTCTGTGTAATTGTATAGGCAGAAATCCGTGATTTGTGCTGTCAGTTTAATTGCTGGGTTCCTCTCAAGCAGATGGTTGTGTCTGTGGCTCCCCAGGTCTGAGCCCAGTCTCTCTGCCATGGGCTGTGCTGGGACGAGTGCCTGCCTCCACCCCGGCCCCACTGGTGTCTCCCTTCCCCAGTGCCCAGCCCTACACTGGGGCTGACTTTAAGGTCTCCAAAGGTTTGTGCTGCACAGCTTCAGTTTGACTTTGCCACTTGGACCAGAGCAGCACCTTGAGCCTGGGGCAGAGCAGGGATATAACATACAGCATGTTGCTTTCCATCCCTCTCACCCGGCTCCTTCCCCTTTCGCCTCCAGGCAATACCTCAGGCTCTTCCCTCCATTTCTATTTGCC
Organism: Bombycilla garrulus; assembly: GCA_013400315.1. Taxonomy (NCBI): domain Eukaryota; kingdom Metazoa; phylum Chordata; class Aves; order Passeriformes; family Bombycillidae; genus Bombycilla; species Bombycilla garrulus. Next base: position 1,668,335 of record VXBU01005400.1, read on the forward strand.
CCTTGGCCTCTGCACGATCCAGGTCTCCATCCATTTTTCTGTCCAGAGCAGCCACAGATTTTATTGCGCATGTTTTTCTGCCAAGAGCGAGCGTAGGAGCTCAGAGAGCCCAAGTGGGTTGAGGATAGTGGCTGATGTTCACCCACCACCACTCAACTCCTGGTGGTTGCTGGAGTTGCTGGAGGATGGGATCCCCAGGGTGCCTCTGATGCTACATTAAAGGCACCATCACAGCCATTTATCTGCTCCTCCACCAAAAGGCACAACCCTGGAAAGCATAAGATTCCACCCAGAACCTCAAAGCAAGTTTGAATCGCCACGATGAACTCTGCTGCTGTGGTTTGTGTCATTGTCTTCAGTTCTAGTAAGGATTTAAAAGGTCATTTTTTTTTAAAGCTCTTCCACAGGGCTCCTTTTAGGTGGCTGGCGGCTGCTGTCACACTGGTCTGCAGAAGTTGGGGGCCGTTTAGGACAGCCCATGTCAAATGTGTTTGAGGAAATCAAATTGGGTGCAAGGTGCAGATGTTTAACAGCCCAAGAAGTCCTGTAGCTGTCCTACTGCTGTCAGTCTGAAGGAAATTCAATACCATGGAGTGCTTGGCTGTGCAACACCCCACCACCAACACTTTTTGTTGTTTGTTTGGGTTTTTATTTTTTTAATCGGAAGCAGACAGACTTTCCCTCACACTCTTCAGCTCTCCCTTTGCTTTAATTTCACTGCAGTCATGCATTACACCAGTGGCACAGCTCCATCTCTCTTCCCCTTAATCCAAACTAAAGGTTGAAATTTGCCTTTAAATGAGACAAATAATGATGGTTAAAAGGGCCAAGAAACTGAGGGAATGAGGGAGAAGCTGCACAGAGCCAGGACGGAGGCATGTGCAAGTGTTGCATGAGGGGTGTGAAGCGATTTTGGGGGCTGGGGCTGAGCACAGCGGATTTACACCCGGGCTCCATGCGGCCTTTGCTTTTCAGTGGTGCTGGAAGTCGATGGGGCGCGGGGAAATATTTGCTCCCCAGCTGGCAGTGATATTTTAAAAAGCAGTGAGAAGCATCGATGCAATTAGGTATTCCAAAGTGCTTAGTTTGCCACTTGCTAAGTTTACTTAAACCCTCTTTAAAGGGTTCATTAGAAGACTGTGAGGAACGGTAAAATTCATTAAGACGGAGGCAGCCATTGCACATTTGCCTGTAAATTGGTATCGATCGGCGGCCGCGGCGGGCGCAGGTGAGGAGGCACCGTGCCCGCCCTGCTGAGCGAGCAGGCAGCGCCCGGCGTGACCTCCCCGCGCTCCTGCCTAAATCCTGCCCATTATAGTCTCCCATTCAGCCCGGGCGGCGAGCGCAGCCCTGCCACTCGGCCCACATTGTTCAGGGAGCTTTAAAGCTCAGCACGGCTGCGAGGGAGGCGAGGGAGAGGGGCAGAGGCAGGGCTGCGTGCGGGACCGAGCCCCACGGGGGCACAGCGCGGGGCCGTCCGGGGCACAGCCCACGGGGGCTGCGGGAAGAACTCGGCGAGGCTTTGGCCCGAGCTCCCAGCACCTCGCTTTGGCTGCCTTTTATGTCTGCAGGTCTTCCCAAAGCCCCTCAGCTGGCGTGGAGCTCAACCGGATGACTTATTAGAAGCAATTTTTAATTATTTTTTTATTTTTAATGCCCTGAACGCGCCGAAAGGCGTGTGCTATCTTTTGGGGGTTGCTTATCTGCGGGGTAGTGTCTCGCTCCCAGTGACCAGCAGAGGAAAAAATCATTGGATTCACTAGGTAAGATGCTTTCTTCTTCCTATGCTTTAATCTCTACTTACTGATAAAGCAATCGCATGTCTGGGGCTGATGAGTTCTCTTACTCTGGCGAATGGAGCAGTCCTTCCCGGTGGTGGTTTGTAAATCAGTAGCTGGCCATTCGATTCTCAGCTTTCTGAAAACAAATTGTCTTTTTGTTTCCAAATTGTAGGATGGAGGCAATTGGGAGTTGATACATATTTAACTTTCTCCCACATGGCTTTGTCTGGAATGAAACCGATATGCGTGTACAGCAAAGGCTTTCCTCTAAACCACATTTTGGTCTTTTTTAAATGCTAGAAGTTTATGATTTAGAATGAAACACCTACTTTTTAGGTGGAGTGGGAGGCTGGCTTTTACTCTGTGCCGGTTACGTTTCAAAAAGCCCCTGCCAGGGCAGCCACTGGACCTCTGCTGCTTTGTGTCCAGTGAATGATGCAGTTCCCCTTCCCAGGACCCAAAATCCATCATCTGCCGAGGGCTCAGCCCAGCATTACCGGTGAGGAATCGGGAGCTGGGCTGTGTGTCTGTCTGCACATGGGCTGGGCAGGAGGAAAGTCTGCTGGTTTGAACTGAGCCGTAACTCACTCTCAGGATGTAAATTGTAAATCAGCGTTATTTTTCCTCCTGTGACCATATAAATGCGCATATTGAAACTACCTGCTTGAGAGACATACTTCTTTATATGCCCATATGAACCTGGCAAGCTATGGAATGTAAAGAAGTATGTATTTCAGGTGGGAATCCTTCTCAGAGGAGCAATGTGTGACCCCGGGCAAGGCGGGGGAGAAAGACAGACAGATTATTTTATATTATTATTTTTTTTTAACTGCCTGACCCGGCAGACTGACTGGGGAGTCAATTGATGATCTTGTTCCAGCGCGTGTATTGTTCTGTCACTTTGCCTGTGTCAGCAGGTGGAAATGCTCATCAGGACATTAAATATTCAATATGCTGACTGCGGCATGGGCTTTGAAAGGCGATGCCAGAGGAAAGCTGGCTGTCCGCTCCTGGGTTTTAACAGGGATGCAGGCCAATCGCTCCCTTTTCCTGCTTCCCCATGGACCCTTTTTACCCCAAAAATAAGGCTGGGTAGCAAACAAAGCTGGCTGATCTTTAAATCTAGGAACAACAAAAGGAGATGGAGGGTGAGGGGAGAAGAAGAGAGAGGAAAAGGAGACAACAGTTGTGACTTGGGTGTGTGGTGTTTTAGCTTTAAATTAGTGTGCAAATTCCGCTTTTTGGATCTTTCCCGCATTAAAACTTTTTCTGCTTAAAACTGGTGGGAAGAAGACCTTCCTTGTCAGTGTGGTGAGCCATTGAGTCAGTGGATCACAGCTAAAGCCAGAGGAGTGCCCTGAATATAGGGGTCTTATTTTCCCAAAGGAAAATAAGAAAATTAGGTCCTTTAATTCTGGAATCCTTTTCCTTTGTAACATTTTCCAATGTAAAATAGTTGGCTATTTTTCCAGTATCCTACAATAATATGGCAAGATAAAATAAATTTGGTTTAAAGACAAGTTTAATGTCCTGCCTAGGCGGGAGTCACGTCCATGGTTTTAAAGCTTTCAGCCCCAAATTTCCTCATGTTTCTGCGAAGTTGCAATGATGTGCAAAGCTGAACTCCTCAAAAAGCCGCTCCCCAGTTTCCCAAACTCTGGTTTCCATCTCTGTGGGGCCGCTAAGGGCAGCACTTTGAGTGATTTCCCTGCAATTGCAACCCCATCTTCGCCTTTCTCACGGGCTCCTCCGGCATCCTTCGGTAGGTGTGGTGCCAGCACGTGTCATGCAGAGGTTAATCAAGTCTTTGTCGTGGCATCATCCTCCCCCAGGCATGGGGAACAGGCGAGGCTCTGAGTTGGGATTTTGGGGAGTCTTTATCATCTCTATTCACGGTGAGCGCCGCCATCTCTTGTTCCAGGTACACCAATGGGGATTGAGCTGTGAGCAGGTGCTCCTGAGTAGTGGGTGAGGAAAGGCAGCTTGGGCTATTGGGAGGTTTCCTGCCTGTAGGACTTATAGGGTTTATTGAGGTGCTTTGTTGTTGTTGTTGTTGTTGTTGCTGTTGTTGTTGTTGTTGTTGTTGTTGTTTAACCATGGCTGATGGAGGCGTGGGCAGCGCTGAGCCCCTTCCCAGCAGAGGAGGAGCTTTTGCTTTTTTTTGCCTTTGGGTGGCTTTGGGAAGGCTGGGTTTGCGTTGGAGGGTGGCTGGTGTGCACATTATCCTGCTGGCTTTTCCAGAGGCTCTGGCTGTGCTGTGCCCTGGAAAGTCGGGGTGCTCCTGGCTGTGGCGCGGTCCCTCAGGACCCGGCTGCAGGGATGCAGCAACCCCTGGGCTCAGCCCCACCAGCAGCCACCCTGCCTGGGGACAATCCCTGCTCCCCATGACCCCACAAGGATGAGTCCTGTGGGTGTCCAGCCCCATTTTGGGGTCAGACTTAAATATGAAACTGGTGGATGCTGGGAAATGCGCTGCACCCAGGCAGGAAGGCACTGGTTCCACGCAGGACTGCAGTTCCGCTCCTTTGTAAAAATCAGCAATGTTACCCTGAGTCTCTGGCTGAAAAATGAGGACAATTCTCACCATTCTGAATATAACATAACATTATACCTAATATATAATTTATATATGAAATTCCCCTCCTTTCCTTGCTGACCTTTGTCTCACTCCTTCTCATTTCCCTTCTCCTTCTTTTTTCCCTTTTCCTTTTTCCCTTTTTCTCTTTTTTCATCTTTCTTTCTTTTTTCCTTTTTTCTTTCTTTTTTTGTATTTTATTTTTCTTTTTTTATTTTAATTTTAGTTTTTCTTCCCCTCCCTCTGTTTTCTCTCCCTTCTCAGCACAGGCTACACTGAAACCCCTGTGCTCATGTTGCTCTAGCAAAGGTGCTCATGGTTTGATTTACAGCAGATACCTGCATTTGCAATGCAATTTCTATCTCCTTCCCCCCGCCTCTCTGAATTAATACGCTTGTTAATCACATGGAATTGCTAACTTTAGGAAGTCGCTAAGTGCTCAGATTTATTTTTTATGTAAATATTTTCAAAGGTATAATTCTGTGCGCTGTCTCGCAGCATGGCAGCGGAGACGGCAGGCGAGGCTTTGCCGTGGACGGTGTCACCTGTGCTGGGACGATGTTAAAAATGAAATGGGGTGGCTGTGGCCCCCCAAGAGCCATGGCAGCCTTGCTGTTGACACCAATGGAAGCAGGTGATGGCTGCAGGCCTTCACCAAACACTTTGCGCCGTTCCTCTGCTCCATGGCGGCTCTTCATCCTATTTACACCTCTTTGGATTAAAACCGCTACATCGGGCCAGGCCCGCTCTATTTCACAGCTAAATTAAAGCCACTTCTCTTAAACTTTTCATAAACTGGTGAGCATCTCCTGGCCTTGAGCGGCGTGCTGGGTGTGATACGGGGAGCACCCGTGCTGCACCTGCAGCGCTGGGATGCTCAGGTGCACCCATCCATCCTGCGAGCCGAGGGCTGCGCAGCGCCGGGCACAGAAACAGGAGCTCTGAGAACTGTAAAAGCCATAAATCCAGTGGACCAAATTAGTTAAATTTTTCTATTCTATGCCTCACAAAATCCAGCCATTCTGGAGATGAATTCCCCGCATGTAAGCGGAACTACCGGCAGGTATAAGATGGATATTTCGCACGTGCACATGAGAGCACAGGGACAAATTTGCGCCATGCGGTTTTCCCTGGCGGGTTTTTCTTTTTTCTGTACTTTTGCGTATTTGTTACATTGATGATCCATTATTACAGTTGTTACTATTACTTAATGTTGGAAGACAGGTGGTCCCATAAATTCTAGCACCCTCTATTTTTTTTTTCAAAAGGGGGGGTATGTTTGCAATTCAAGTTTAATAGTGCATTCATCAAGAGCAATAAAGCATTTTATTGCACAAGTATTTCAAGGGATGTGCTGGCCCTGGTAAAAGCATTAGTAAAGGGGTGCATCAGCAATCTCATTTAAAACTGTCGACCCAACGTGAAAAATGTTGCGTTGAAGAATAAACTGCTATTAAGCATGATTAGATTGACCTGCAGGACAGATATTTTAGCTGCAGCAGCACAAGTCGATCAAAGTGAGCATCGCTTAGATTGCAAATTTTTTTTTTTTTAATGCCCTAAATTAAAAATGAAAGAGCCTCAGAATATTTAGGACCAGAGTGTGACTTTGGGGGTGAGATCTGTGCATCCGATTCGAAGCAGTTTGGGAAAGTGGGGAAAGGGGAAAAAGGTATTAATTGCTGCCCCTTTAGCATACATTGAAAATATGTTACTCAGATCAACCAATCAAAAAAGAAATTGTGCTGACTCAGCACTCGGGCTAGTCTGCACGTCCGATTGCAGAAGAGATCAGCACTGCACTGCAGTATCTTTCCCTGCCTTTGACACCAGCCTAGCTGGGCAGGGCTTCCCTTGTGTTTCCCAGGACTGGTTTAGGCCAAGAACAAGAGAAGGCCCTGAAGAGAGGAGGAGAGAGTCAAGGTTGCACGAGCCTCGAGCTGCTAACAATCCTTTTTAGTCAGTAAGAAAGAGCTTCCATGCTAGGTTTGCCCTGCCAGATGCAAGCGGCATGAATTGCTTGGGAATATATCTATTTTTAAAGACTTTCACCACATCTTGCACTTAGCAGTGACTGTGGGCGAGGGGGTGGTGTGTTCCTAGCAAGAGAAATATCCCTGCTCCTCAGCTCGGATCCCTCCCCGGAAAGCCCAGGGCTGATTTCAGTGCCGCACTGGCGGGTGCCTCCCAGAGAAGATGCTGGGTTAAATGTTTGCCGCGTGATGCTGAAGCTGCTCTTGACCTCAGCCAAGCGGGCAGTGATGCTGAGAGCTGCCTTCCCACTGGGATGCAGGGGTCACGCTGAGAGCAGCCCAGCGCTCCGAGGATGGGAGCCAAGAGAGAACATGGACTCCACTGCTGGCTCGCTGGGGTCGCAGACACGTTGTGTAACTCGCCTGCCTCAGTTTCTCTCCGAGGCAAAGTGGGTTCTTGCTGAGGAGTTGTTGAAGCCGTGTTTGCAGTGTGAGCTGACCAAGGCGGGTGGAGGCGATGTGAGGCCAAGATTGCTCTGGTTTGGTTGGCACTGGCTTGCGCAGTTCTGCCCGGTGTGTATCTGGGGAGAAGGCACAGCCTGCCCGGACTGTGCCCCCCTGCCCTCGTGCTGTCACACAGACTCATCTGCATTCCCCACACCTTGGAACAGGTGCAGGGTGTAGACGTGTGGGTACTGGACATCAGCCATGAGCCCATGGATGCCTGGGGGTGTCCCAGTAGGATGATGGGTGATGGGGCCCGTGGGGTGCTCCAGCACTGCGGGGCTGGCTGCTGGTCACCAGCGTGGCCGTGATCCCACACTGCCAGGTGACTCAGCTCAGCTGTGCCAGGCTTAACCAGCTGTACAAGCCCAGCCCTGAGCACCTTGCTGGGCACCCGCAGGTGGAGCAGTGTCCCTGTGGCTGCTGCCTCCTGACCACTGCAGCACCCCGTGATGCTGCTGAGGTGTTTTTGCTTGCACTGTGCGAGCAGCACCAGCGAGCATCCCTGGGTTAGTCTGTATTTTTCCAGAGCAGCCTGTACGGAGGAGCAGCGCCAGTGGATGACCCCCTTGTGTGCAAGGGGAAGGCTTTCAGACACAGATATGTCTTGACTAAAGCAAGATTTGATAGTCAAAGGTTTTAGCAGTTGGAACAGTTGCTGGTGGTGCTCAGGAGGCTCAAGGGAAGCAGGTGACTGACATCTCCAACAGATGCAGGGTTTTCCTTTTTTTTTCCTTTTCCTTTTTTTTTCCTCCTGAAGCGCAGAGCCTGTAAATGCCTCACCATGCCCAGATATGGCCTGTGCTGGGACCTGTGCCGCTATCTAAAAAAGCCCTGGGCAGGCTGATGAGCCTGGGGGAACTGGGGAACAACTGCTATAAATAGTGCTCATTCTCAGCTGCCCTTCTGGGGGGACGGGATTAGGTGGCATCTGGGCAGCCAGGAGGCGTGGGACTCGTGACCACCAACCGCAGAAGTCACCCAGCAGCTGTAAGGACAGGAGCCATCCCTGCACAGACCTTACATAGGCAAGTCAACCCTGGCATTTGGGGAGTCGGATAAAGCCACAGGAGCAGGAATCCAGTGACCTAAGAGCAATCGAGAATAAAGTTCACCACAACGGCCGGGACAGAGCTTCCAATCTGAGCTGTGACCTGGCACTGGAGACAGGACTTGGCTTTTGGCTTTTCGAGCTGTTTGGTGCAAGCAAAAGAAGGTGTCAGGAGGGAGATGGCGACACGGGAAGCAAAATGTCACAAGGAGCTGCTGAGATGAAGACTGGTGTTCCCTTCTGGGAGGCTGCGGGTTAATTTGCTTGTTAATTTCCTGGCAGCGAGACTATTGGAAGCTCTGATTTAATATTTGTGTTTACTTTGGGTAAACAAATTAACAAAAAAACCCCAAGTCTTAATAATTTAAGGCATCAGCTTGATTGAAGCTAGCAGAAAATAATGAATCTCATGTGGTCATTTCACTCCCAACCTGACAGGAGGTGGGCAGTGCCTGGAGCTCATGGCCAGGGGATGTAGGGTGACTGGTCCCTAAAAGTGAGGGGTGCTTGTAGCTACGGACTGCAGGGAAGTGAAACAGCTTCTGAAAGAGCAGAGGAAAAGGACTGTGATGTGTTTGAATTAAGCTCAGCCTCGAGTATTTGAAGAGAGAAGATGGAGCAGGGAGCGGGGAAGGTTTGTCCAGACAGAGTAGGTGGCTGTGCAGGTGACACCTGAACGTGATGTCCTGAAATGTGTGCAGTGGGAGACTAGGGATAAAATCGTGGAGCAACGCTGCAGCTCGTCCCTGAGCTCATCCCTGCTGTGGGATGGGGGCTGGAATGTGCAGGCAGGGTGAGATGGGTATTTATGTCCAGGCTTTGCCCCTTCTGTCCCTCACGGTGTCAGGGCTGTGCTGCACCACTTTGCCTTCTTTAAATGAAGCCAGCTTTGTCCTGAAGCCTTGTCTTTGAGACAATAAGATGCACCCGCCAAAATCTATTGTGCCATTTTTGCAAAGCCCAGCAAAAGCCGCCCGTGCACCATCCCCTCCCTGTCCTCCACGCTCATTTGGCCTATTTGAAACTGAATTTATTCCTGGGAAGGTCTCCATCAATTTGCCTTGCTCTTTTGTTGACGAGTTTATTAAAAACCTGGGCAACTACATATTAAACTTTTATCAGTGTCGAGGAAGAATACGTCCTTTGAGCAGCCACAAAAGTTATGGATTGGGGCTTAATGTTTCTTGTTCCACCATTTGGCTGAGTCAGCGTAACAAATAAAAGCTGCCACTTCTTTTTTCTTTCCCTTTCTTGAGAGACAGTTCCCTTAACAGTGTAAGTAACTGTGTCCAGTACTGCAAAAAAGGTTTCAGGTCTGGGCAAACATGAGGGTTTTTGTTTCTCTTTGTGCTCATAAGTCTTTAATAATTTGAATAACTAATTTAAGATAAGAAAATATGAGCCCTGGAGAAAGTTATTGCTGCTTAGCTCTGAACCAATAGTTTTGGTAAAACAACTGTTACTTTATAGTGTTTATTTTAAAAATTTGCTGCCAATTAATAATTGTTCTACTGCAAGTGATGTGTTTTCATGCAGTATGAGGGCAGGAAGGGGTTGGAGCTGTGTTTGGTTGGGGATGTCCCTTTGTGGTGCTGCAATAGGGGATCTTCGCTCTTTTTCTTTAGTCATAAGATGAAACAAAGAGGAGGGCAATATGTTGCACCAAAGATGTTAAAAATAAAGCGTTAGAATTGCATAACCTAGTTCCCATTTTGCCGTGCAGCTGAGTTTTTAGGAGTTGAAAGAAGACTGAGAAATAATTGGTGGGAAGGAGTTTAAACTGATAAAACAACAGTCAGGCAGGGGGAAAAAAGTGAGCATTGGTGGGACTAAGCCACAATTCTTAAACTCTGCTGTGCACATAAATAAATAACACAGCATCTTTCTCTGCCTGTCACCGCGTCCAAGGATTTTTTAGTTTTTAAACAGGCTTGCTGGCATAATTTGTCAAGTCCAACAGGGAGGTTTCTGTGTGACAGCAGATTGTTTTTCAGGCACAGTGGTGCACCAGAGCCATCCTGCCGGTTCGGAGCAGCTCCATAATTAGCCAAGAGTTAACATTCCTGGATGAGGTGGCTCATCCCTCCTGGCCAGGGCACGGTACAGCTCGCCAGGGCCCACCCTGCTCCGGCGGGGAGCGTTCCGGACAAATCCCTCTGCCTCCAGGAGTTTATCTGCATCACCATTTGCTCCAATTATAACTAATTGGACACATATTGCATTTTCATAGAATCTAATTTTCTATTGATTTTTAACGGGACTGCTGGTGTTTTGTACTATTAAGTGGTATCTTGTATCGGTTGCTGTTTAAAAACGCTGAGTGCACTCCCCTGTATGGGATTATGCAGTCAGCACATGTTTTAAAACCTGTTTAATTGTTAGGTCCATAAAATGCACAAACTGTATTAGGGAAGGGCTTTGTTCTCTTTTGAGAGTGTGAGTAGCAAAACAAAAAAATCCAACTCCACAACTATTTCCACAGCCGGTTTCAGGAGGTGCAGCTCCCAGAGACCTGCTCAGAGCCTTGTGCTTCGGGAAAAGAGCTTTGGAGGGACCACCTCGATCCCATATGGAGCCAGCTCCCCCAGGTAACGATGCTCTGCACGGTCAGAACAGAGCAGCTCCGTGCTTGACTGTTACTTTTACAGGAGGCCGAGGACCAAAATTTGGGTTAAGACAGAGATAAGGTCACTTTAGATGCTCTGAGTAACCAAGGAATAAGGTGATAACTGTAGAATTTAGGACTTTATTCCCTGTCATAGACACTGCCATGTACCTTGGCAATACACCCAAATGAAACCAGCCTATCAAATTTGCCATTTCATTTCAGCAAGTACTCATTGAAGCAGGGTGGAAGCAACAGTCCTCTGGTCAGCAGCATTTAAAGGAGAGAAGATTTAAAGGAGAGATTTAGGGGAGAGGTGGCCTGGCAAAGAGCATTTCCAGCAATGCATGGGGATGGCTGGCCCGGGGATATTGGATAACAGCAATAATGGTGGAGAGGGCAGATTAAAGGATATGGAAATAATGTTTTGGGGCAGTTGAGTTACCCTGGGGTGCTGGTGAGTTTGCTGTCAAGTTGCTGCCTTTGCTGCTCATTATCAAGAGCTACATTGTTTTTGTTGGAGACAGGTGAGTTCATGATGGTGTATAAATTAAATAGACACTTTATTAAGTTCAGGTAATAGTTTTGGTTTGAAAAACTGAGGGGCTACTGCAATGTCAGCAACTGCTTTAGTGCACAAAGGAACCGAATGCTTTTTAATTAAGTCAAATAAAATCCAAGCAGAAGGCTCTTGAGCCTTGTCTGGAGTCTACTTTTTGGGTTGAACATCTTTAATTTTAGAAATGTTAATAAAACACAGTCTACTTTTTCCCTGTAATAATATGAGATCAATTAATATTTGATGTCTGTAAGGGAAAGGATAAAAGCAGCGAGCTTGTATTTTCTGGTATACAAATGGCACGTTGGGCAGAATCCTGCAACTGTGGCATTGATTTAAACATCCTCACAAAGACACCATGCAATAAAGTTGAATCATCTGCAGTATAAGTATGGCTGTTTGGGGGAAAAAATAGCAATGTGAGAGAGTAGACATTTTCCTGTATTATCAAAAGCCACTTCATTTTGAGGAAATTTCCTCCAATTTAGTAATGTTTGGATGGAAATCAAATAACACATTAGCTTTGGGAAAGGGGAAAAAAAACCTTCCAAAGCTAATTACAAAGGGAATGTGCACTTCATTAAGATAAAGCTGTAGGAAATCAATGTTCTGTATTGTTGTTTTTCCCTTTTGATTGGATTTTAGAATGATAAATTGTTCATGCATTTGATCTAAAAATGATTTGTTTATTCAGATGAAGAGCAGCAGTACTTTGTCTCATTTGGCCTTTTAGCTTATAATGATAATGGCTTGGAGGGCTGCTCATTTCTCAAAAGTGTATTGGACTGGAATAGGCAGGAGATTTCTGGACTCAGAAGGATGGGCCCCATGCAAGGGTTCGTTGTAGGCTAATTCTATTGCATGTTGAATCTTCTGCTTCATTAGGAATATCGACAAATGCTGATAAATACTTTGGCTTTTCTGTACTGTCTATAACATGTCTTTATTAGAATTTTGAGGCTGAAGTGGAAAGATCTGCAATAGAGGAGATTCTTGCACTGGGTACAACTGCTCCTTCTTGCCCCATCACTGGGGGCTTTTGCCCATTTTCCTGGGTAAAATCATGGCAGCACAGCCAGCAGCCAGGCACAGGCCCCACCCAAGGGCCTCCAGAGAGGGAAAAGTCAGACATGGATTTGGTCTGTTCTGCTGTTTTGGCTTTGATCCATCTCTGGCCCCGGCTCTCAGTGTGCCCATGGCGCTCCAGTGCCATCCCACAGCTCCTGAAGGCTTTGCCCAGCTCACATGGCAGGGCAGGAGCAGGGCCATGAGCAGGGAGGCACCAGCACCTGCTCCTTCCACACCTTTCCAATGCAAGGCCCAGTTTCATGAGATGATTAGACCTGACTTTGCTTTGGACACAGACCTGACGGTGCTGGTGTTGGTGGTTGAGGTTTTGGGCCTGGTTTGGGCTGCTGTTGCAGGCTGCACTTGGAGCAGTGGCACAGGCAGGAAGGGAGAGCAGCACCTAACAGCAGCACTGCCTGTTAGGATTGGCAAAATCTGCTGCCTGTTGAATCTGGCAGCGCTCAGCAGGCCGAGGTGAACCCTGTCCTCCCTATTTCATAGTGGAGGGGCCCACAGGCATTTGGAAATGAGCAGTGCCTCACTGGAGAGATCAGGGGATTCAGCACAGCCCAGGCCTCTGAGCACATCTGTAATCCATCTTGTCAGGGTGTCTGGTACAGCCCCAGAGCCCAGCCTGGCAGTTCCTGGGCTGGCAGAGACCTGGGCCCTCCCTGCTGGGAGGCTACAAGTCCCTGTGGTTTGCAGCCCTCTCCAGCTTTATAACATGGGCTGCTCTTTCTCAGCTTCTGGGAAAGCCTCACCACCAGAGAGACATCATTAGTTTTGATTAATGGCATCCAGAAGAGAAAACCTAATTTTCTAAAAAGGAAAACCTTACCCATAACTCACTGCAGAGAATTTAAACAAAATGTTATAGAACATCCACGCCGACTCACATTGATTTCAAATATGTTCCAAGGCACTCCCCGAAGCAAAGCAGAGGGGAGTGGGGACAACTCTGGTCCCCAGCAGAAGATGCTCAGTGTAACCCCACATCTCTCTCCCACAGTGCTGCTTTCAGAGGACTGACCCCAAATCAACAGGGCTGGGACAGGCCACAGATTGTGTTTGAAGTGGTGATGCTCAGGCAGTTTGATGCACTCTATCCCAAAATCCATGTGTCCATCAGGATTTTGCTCTGTACAGCCTCGGTCACTAATGGCACTCCCACCTGTACCCAATCACCAGTAAATAATTACTTTCCTTTGCCTCCTGTAAGTTACCAAAGGATGAATTTAATACCTCCAGGTCTTCACTGTCTAAGTTTCCATTTAGTTCCTCGGCTTGATTGTCTCTTGAAAAGGTACCTAGAGATAACTTGATTAAATTAATTGTAGAGCTCTTTTTAAAAAGCTATTCTCTCTCCCTTTCTCTCTCCATCTCTCTCTCCATTTATTTATAGGCAGCTTAGAGTAACGGGTTTGGGCAGTTAAGTGATCTGCAGTGCTTACCGTGACAATGCGAAGCCTGTAATTCTTCGGGAGATAAAATGCTGGCCCACTTGCAATATTTCTGCGTGCAGAGGTTCCAAGCACAGGTGCTTTTCTCTGGTATCATCTTGCAGCATGGTGGGCTGCGAGGGAGAGGGGGGAAAAGTCACCTTTGCCTTATGACGCATATAAATTCTTTAAATAGGTTATACACATGGCAATGTGCAATATCTGCGCGTGGCTCCGGGTTAAGAAGGAAAGGCCTGACTTTATTGGCTCCCACTGCAGAAATGATCGGAGCTGCTGTGATTTTTAAATTTGATTTACTGGGTTATTTTTAGCAGTGGGGTGTTCATGCTGCAGGGCTCTCCAGGAGAAATCAACACCCCAGTGCTGAGACGTGAACCATCGCAGGGGTGACTTGGACAGCAGTGCTGTAACAGGGACTCGCTTTCCCCATTTGGGGGCAAATTGCCAGGTTATGAGATTGCAAGAAAGAAAAGCCTTTTTTTTTTTTTTCCCTTTCATTCCTCCCTTTTGTTTCCTCCCCACCATTTTCCTGTTGGTTTCTGATGACGGCAAATACAACCATTGCTTAAGCAGGTCTTAAACCTCCTGAAAACACTGATTTTAATGCCAGATGAGAAAACACAGGAGGCTTCACAGTAGGGAAGCAAAGTTTGCTAACATCTAAAAAAAGATTTCAGGTGTTCCCTGCCTTTTCCCTCCCATTTTTCAAGGAGAGCCCTGAGGGGAGAAGAGTTCTGCAGCCTGAGTTCCTTGGCTGTGGGCTGGGCTGGTTGTAGCAGACGACATCTCTGCTGCTGAGTGTTAGGTGTCACTTCAGACACCGAAACACAGGCCGTGGAGGAGGACAGTACGCCATAAAACACTGAGAGGAAAGGAGGCAGGAGGTGATAATTAAAGCATCTGGATGAAAACAGTAGCTTAACATTTACTTATGTCACGCTATAATAGCAACATGGCTCTCAAAACAGACAGAGCCAAATATCAAGTTTAAAAATGCTTCAGGCTGATGGTTACTGCTGCAGACTATTCCACTGCTGTTCAACCTGCCTCTTTAATTCAGACCCGCTCTTCAGCTGTAGCCTCTAAGAAGCTTAAATAAATCCTGACTGCCTGAAAGTGAAGCCATTTGAACCAGTGCGGCATCAGGCAGCAAGTTCAGAAGAGGTCCAGGCAGCTGGGAAAGAAAGGACCCCGAGGAATTCTCTTCTCTGCTGCCACAGCCCGTGAGGCCAAATGCTTTGCTAAAGCTGGTAAAATGGAACCAAATCAACTGTTCAATGGATTTGGTCCCCTTCAACCAGCTGTAGCTGTGCATTGATCTCTCAGACGCACCTTGGAGGATGAAACACTTGAACCCGACCAGGGCGGCTCAGGTGGAAGACAAATGCCCACTGCTGATAAGGAAATGATGATGATTGGCATCTACAGATCTTTCACTCGGGCTCTAAACTGGTGGGCTGAGCCTGAGTCATTATGTGGTTGCCAGTCAATTCTGCCTAACGGAGACCACTCAAGATTGATAATCCCTATCACCCCCCTCCATTGATCTCTGCTGTAACCCAGGGTGCTCCCACTGCAAGTGCTGTGCGTTTCCATACGTGTTTCCTCATGCCCACCCAGCACCCCTGTGCCTCACTGCTTCATCTGCTGCAAGGAAGAATAAAGGTTTGGATCTGAAGTTCCCTCCTTGTGTTTTGTACCACGCGCCGAGATCTCCTTCAACAGCTCTGGGGAAGGAATGAGTTGTTACAGGGCTACCAGGGCTGGGCAGGAGCTGGGAACACCAGCTGCTTCCTCACTGCCCCAAAATGCAAATATCCACGGTCTGCGCTGTTGGCACTAGCCAACAATATTTTTTCGTTAATGAGATAAAAGCTGTGCTCCTAAGAAAGAGTTCCCTGCTTGATTTTGTTGACCCAAAAGCCTTGTAAAGCCTCTGCCCAAGTCTGGTCCTTATAAGCACTAATGTTATGCTAATGTTTTAAAGAAAATCGCTCACTTTCCCGTGTAATAATGATTGGTGGGAAAGTAAGCTGGGCGTCATCCTTTCCTAGCCATCGTAAATCTATAGGACTCTCACGAGCTATGAATATTGCAGCTTTAATGAGCCATTTGGATGCAAAAGTCTGATGGGAGATTATTCATGTCTTTACTTCTTTACAACACCTGGCCCAAGTTAACCCCTGGCATGAGGGTGTGCAGAGATTTGTCTCTTTTCACAAGCTAGAAATTAGGTTTACTTCATTTCACATCCATGCTCCTTTAGGTACCGTTTAAGTGTTCTTACTAGGGCCAAGAGTATTCATGTGCTTCAAGATAAGGAGTTTGATGGATCTGAGGCTTAACATGCATCTAATATTTATGTCACTGGGTATGTAAAAGGCAAAGACATGAGGAGCAGTGTTACTGCAGGACTGCCTTTCCTCAACTGAAAGGAAAATAGTGCTTCCTCAATCCTGCTGGCTCATTTTTCTGCACTTTAACAGAGCCTAAACATCCATGTCAATATCCTACTGAAGTCTACATGGTTTTTTCCCCATATTCTTCAGCCAGATCAGGCACATTTTCCTTCTTAATACCAACTGATTTCTTAGGAACATGTAAAAGAAATTACAGGTTCTATTTTTTTAATTTATTTCTCTCCACAACTGCAGCATCTTTCTAAGCACCCAACAGTGCACCCGAAAGGGCTTTGGCCTGGCCTGATAGAGCACTCGAGTGAATGCAAAATGCATTTGTTGACGTTTCTGCCTGCAAACAGAGCAAAAGGAGCAGCTCCAACAAATCCCTGAATTAGCACGGAGCCAGTTTGCAGCCCTGGGTAGTGAGGGGGCTCTTGGCTTTGCAGCTGAAGCCTCACAGCACAGCTGTGCCCTTTGCAAAACAGCCAAGTGGCCACCACCTCTGTAACTCTGAGTCACCTCTTGACACATTATCTGTCCCCGGTGATTAATTGCTTTGTAGTTATCCATGCTGGTTTCTGTGCACTACTCAATCCCAATTCCGAATTTCCATCTCAGAAGCAGCAAGCAAAGGCATCTGCTGAGGCAGAAATGCCTGTCCATGCAAACAACCTTAATGCTGTCACTGCCAGTCCTGAGATTCCTGAACATCCTTGGGATGAAAGCACAAGGGAAGGGAAATCCTCAGCACAAGTCCCTAATTGCTGGCAATCTGGGTTGTGAATGGTGTTGGGACTCTGGAGGAAAAGGTTGAGTAGAAACAGATGCTTCCAGCAGGTTGTGGCCTGGGTTTCCAAAATACCATGCTCCTCCCGCCTGCTCCCACAATCTGGGTTATTTTCTCTTGTTCCCCAGGGCTGCATCCAATGTCAACAACACCATTATTACCATTCTTCCTTGGTAATGATAATTAAGTTACTAAAAAATGTCAAGTGGGGAACTGGAGGCATTGCAACTTGAACAAATTCAGGGAACGTAAATGATTTTTTTTTTCCTGATGGAAGTTTGGTACCCCCAAAGCCACCTTGAAAAGCAGGGAAGCTTCCAGTTCTCTGGAAGCAAGAGAAGGTAGGAATACACAGGGATCCCAAAAGTTGGGCCATGCATTTAAATGCCTAAATGTGGATCCCACCTTCAGGCACCCATGCTTGAAGATTTCTGGCTGTGTTTTTATTGCCTAATTATATTTTATGGAATGAGAAATTCAGTTCACTTCGCATGGAATTTCTGTAATAATAACAATAACAGCCATTAGGGTTTAGCCAAGGAAATAGGAGGTGGCCCAAGAAGAAGGCAGCAGGCAAACTTCAGGGGAGCTCTCTAGGGACTGGTAACAGGTAGGAACAAACATAAGGCATGGGCCAAAACATTGTAAATACCCTTCCCAACAATTTGTGTTTCAGCCCTGCTCACTCCCAAATCCTTCCTGAGGCAGCAGCTGGGTTTGGAGCTCTCTGATATCTGCCCTTTGCAGCTGGGAGCTGCCCGGATCCTGAACCATCCATGGTCTGAAAACTGGATCTGCTTCAGTCAATTTCCCATAAAGCACAGCTCTGAGTGGAAGTCTTACCACTGCCTTTGAAAATCCCAGTATCAGGCCCTGGCTTAGTCATTAGAAACCTTTAGCCAACCATCCTTAACTACATCAAATCTAATTGTTTCCCATATCCTCTAAGAGGCTGCTCTGATGGCTCACCAGACACTGCTGGTTTCCTGGAAACCCTATTAGCTTCTCAAACAAAGCAATCCTGAGGACTCAGTCCTGCAAACCTTGTGTGCAAATATTAAATAACAGTGAATAATTAGCAAGAATAATCCTTTTTGCTTGACCCTCTTCTGTAATAAAGACCTTTGTCGGAGAATGCAAATGTTATTTTGAGGAGCAATTCATAATCTAGAGCTGCTGAACACATCAGCCTAAATACACTAATACTCTAATATCCATATTTGTACAGGACTTAAGACAGACAAAAACAGGCATGTTCTCTGTCCCAAAGACCTGAGTGCGTTCACCAGTCAGGCCTAGGAAGAAGAGGTGGCAAGCAAGGGACCCACTTCTGCCTTTGATACATCTTTGAGTGTGTCAGGTGGCGTGATCAGATCATGGATTCTGTCCATGGAGTTTTTTCCTGTGCATCCTTTTCCTTCACCTGTTTTTCTTTTGTTTTCTTTTTTTTTTCTGAGAGGGGAGAAAAGAAAGGACAAGCAAGCCAACAGGCAGATAATTGTTCTGTGCTGACAGTTTGTCAAGTGATGGAAGCACAATTTTAGTCAAGAGATCCGCATTAACAGCGGCGAGTGAGCAGAAGTCTCTTCCTCCCAGATGGCATTGACATATAGCCTGAAGGGGCTATCAGGATACAAAGCTAAAGATGGTTAAAGACGTTAAAAACTGTACAATGTGAGCACCATCTACACCAGGACCATCATCCAGGAGGAAGATTCATCCTGACATATCAGGCAGAAGTCAGATCTTCTATTGGCATTATATAAAGCTGTTGAGCCGAAAGTATTTTTGAGATAGACAAAAAGTATGTATTCCTGCTACTAACCATGTCTTTTCCAGTAGGTCTTTATTGACTCTTGAAAAGCTATGACCAATAAATGTAATGATCTGCCTTCCCTTTTCTTTCTGGGTGAAAAATATCTTCTGCAGAGTATTTATCACCGCGGGCAATGAGTGGCTTGGGCCGTTCCTGTCTAACTCCACTTCCCAGCAAGACACTGAATGTATTCTCTTCATCACACCATTTCCCAGATCCTGCCAGGGCTTTTGTTAATGATAAATATTGCACTCAGGATACGATTATAAATCTTGCCATAGGATGGAGGGAATTTGAATTCTGCATTCCTTGGATTTGGTGTTGTGTAAGTCGCTTAATTAACTAGCATAGAGAATGGGCTTAATAACGTTGCATTTTTTAATAAGCAAGCAGTGCAGCTGGAGGGATAGAGAACCATGAAGAGAGGAGTTCACCTGCAGGAAAATATCCTCTACTTCCCCCAAAAGCGATAAAAATGTCAATACATTGACACAATCCCTAATTAAAAATGACTGCCATAATCACGCGTATCATAGCCGTAGGACATTAGTTTGGATTAAACACAAACAGCGGGATGTGCTGCACATGTTTTCCAAAGGAAGAAAGGCTTGGGTGATGGGATCTCCTGCACACTCTGGCAAGAGCAGGGGAAGGACCCCTCAGCTCCTGTGCATGTGCTGCTCCTTCACCACCCTTCCCGCTGAGCTGCATGACGGCCACTGCCTGCCCAGCCTGAGCTGTTTGCAGCCAGGAGATGAACCATGCCTGTTTGCAGCCAGATGAACCACGCCTGTTTGCAGCCAGATGAACCATGCCTGTTTGCAGCCAGGAGATGAACCACATCCACGTGCCCTTTTTTGGCTGAGGTTGGAGCAGACGTCCTTCCCTTTGTGTCTGACGTGGCCAGACAGCAGGCGCGTGGCCGGCGTAGCAGCCTGGCGGCCTCATGCATTACCTCAGCTCCTGCAGCAGTGCTGAGCTGTAGTAGCGCCCAGCCCGGGGTGTGGACACATCCTCCTTTTCCTCACAAGGAACAAAATCCCTCATTTGGGGGGATTCAGCAAGTGGAGGGACAACAGAAAATAGTTTGTCACTGCTCCAGTTATACAATTGGCCTGGCTGGGTTGGATATGGTTTAATGGTTGGACTTGATGATCGTAGGGGTCTCTTCCAACCTGAATGATTCCAAGAGAGACTCCCTGCTCTAATGCTCAACCGCTCCTGCCTTATGCTTGTGATACCGATGTGCACCCAGGGATCTCCGCTGGCTCCAAGCACTTGTCTTTTATTCCACAACACCAAAAGTAAACACCGAGATGCTTCATGTAGCCCCAGGGCTGAAAGGTGGGATTGCACCACAGAGCTGGGGCTGAGGAGAAGCAGCATCTGCTACGAGGGAGCTCCGAGGAGCTGAGTAACCGAGTGATGGGGCAGAGCATGGCCACTTGTTCTCATGAAGAAACTCAACACCCAGGGCTTCTTTCCAATTCCACGTGGGATAGTTACTTCGCATCTCACGGTACCTCTGATAAAATCTGCCTCCAGATCTTTTTGCCCTTCCATCCTATAAATCATTTTGTACAATGCTTCACAGATGATTTCTGCTTTCTCCTGTATTGAGAGACAGCAGTGGTGAAAGTGTGAGAGAGGGAGAGATTTGAAACTGTCCCCCAAATATTCCAGTGTCCAGCCATAAGCTGATATCCTGCCAGGAGTAAGAGGTGGCCCCGTGCAGCACTCACTCAGGAACAAATAACGAATGATCCTGCAGCCTCTCCTCAGCACAGGGAAAGGAATTAATTTCTGTCCTCCTTTTGTGGATCACCTGGAAAGTACAGGAATAATCCATCTTTCCATGGCGATGATCATGGCCCTGTGAGCAAAAAAATACGTCTGTGAAGGACAAAATCTGGACAACCCTTTGAGCTGGGACATCCATCGGTCATAGAAAGAAGCAGGAAAAGAAAGAAAGAAAAAACAAAACAGAACAAAAACCCAAGAAATTACTTTAACTGAGGTAGCTGGAGCTAAGCCTGGTGTAACCTCCTCACTTCATTTTGGGGATGAGCATTTCATTCCCAGCTGCCTTAGAAGTGCTAAAAACTTCACAATAAAATCTTTTCATCATTTAAAAACTTCCATTGTGATCTCCAGCCTGCAGTGTCACACCAGACGATTTAATGTGGGGTGTGAGTAGATTTTCAAGCATAGACAGATTGATTCATGAGTGAATTAATCTGATGCATCTCTTAAATGGGAAACTGACATAATTTTCCATCAGAGACCTGCTAATAAAGCACATTTACTTGGTGAATCCATTTTTTCCTGTACTAAGTGCACTATATAAGCTACAAAAATACCAAATCAATAACCAAAGAGTATATAAAAATGAGACTGACAGATAAGAAACCATGTGTGGGTGAGGCACCCTTTCCTTGTCTTCTTGGGGGACTCTGTTTCTGTTGCTGAAAACCACATTCCCACACTCCTCCCAGGACAGCAAGGCTGCAAAACCCCAGATGTCCTTGCAAGTCCCAGAGGGGACAAGGAGCATCGAGCCACCTGCTTCCAGGGGTCTGGTGGCATCAGTTCTCCTGCAACTCTGCCTATTTTTAGAAGTAGATAGTTTGAGGGGGTTGGGTTTTTCTTCTTTATTAGTTTTTATTAAATTATTATTATTGTTGCAGAAGGAACTGGGTAGAAGAAAAAGACAAAGGCATCTTCCAGTGTATTAGTGCAGGGAGCCTGCCAAGGGAATGTGCACAAACTCTCCTTTTTTTATTCTTTAGCTGGAGTACAGCAGCGTTATTTCAAAGGAAATGCCTGCACAGTCTTCCCTCTGCAAACACTGCAGCCATCATTCGATCAGTGCAATTCTCCCGTGTGAGCTAATTTAACAAGCGGTTGCTTTGCAGGCTGTGGAGAATTGCCTCTTACCTAATAATTCTGCTAATTTGCTTAACTTTCCCAGATTGCAAATGGCCCTGCTCTGAACAGGCAGCTTTCTAAATGAACCCCCAGACAAGCTCCTGACAAGAGCCAATGGAAAGGTGGATGGCTCAGGAGGTTAAAGCTCACAGTCTTTTATTCTGACCTTTGGGCTAGCATTCAAATTTTCTTGTTGGGAAAACTGCATTCAGTGTGTATTTTCTTCAGGGATTTACGATACCCTTTTGCTTGTAATTATTCTCAGTTGATGTTTTCCATAAATTAAAGAGGCTTCTATTAGCAAGCTCCAGTCCTCTCAATTATCTTGCGAAAGTCTCCTTATTTGTGGCTGGGAGCTACCCCACCAGGATTGCCATCCCTGCAAAGCTCCTGGTCCGTGGCTACGGGCAGAGAAATAAGGAATGTACACGGGTAATACAAATGTCTGAGCAATCCCAGAAAGAAATGAAAACTGCAGTAAAGGTAAATGTCAGACTATTTAAAGACAATGTTAACTATTGATTTTTTAGAGGAGACTACCTCTTCAAAGGATGGCAAGCATGACTTCAGATACAGACGAAGCAACCTAGATGGATGGCAGAGAGAGGGAGGCGAGTGATCTGGGGAGACAGAGATTTTCCCAGAGAGCAAAATGAACCCTTGATGAAGCCCCTGGGATTAAAGAGGTGGCTTAGTTCTTTCACAGCATCCACCCTTCAACCCATTTAAGCACCAGGCCTTTTCCAAGAAATGAAGGGCAAAGAAGCACTGATAAGCAATAAAGAGATAAGCAGCAAAGTACTCGTTTCACTGGTGTTTCCCAATGAAAAATGAACCCTCAAGCACACCCAGTGATTTGTTGTCTAAGTAGCAAAGCTCACCCAAGTTCCTGATTTTGCTTCCAGCTGAGATGCTCATTGCTCATTCTCACACCCTGGAGCAGTTCGGACTCATTATCCAGCGCTGCACCTGCCTGTGTGCAGCTTCCACACAGACATATACATTTAATGTACACGTGTATATATCCTTGCCTTATGGCCCGTGCTGTGAAATGCTGCCAGAGCATCCTGGAGCAGAAATTCCTGGCTGCGGGCGCCTGCATCCTCAGGGAATTGTTCCTTTCAGGCTGCAGTGCAGAGACAATGCTGTACACGGTGCTTTGGGAAAAGAGCACGATAAGAATTTAGTTAGGGGAGCTAAAGGTCTTCCAAGGCTGCCTTTTCAAAAAGGGTAACCTCTTATCTCGATGGGTGTTTTGGAACGGGAGGCATGAAGGCTCTAATCCAGTGGAGTGCAACGCCAGCGAGGGCAAATTAAGTTTGCATTTGGATACAAATTCTCTTTTAGAGGCAAATTCAGCTGTTGAAAGGAAAATTACTGTACACATCTACACAGCAAAGGAAATGGGCGATGCTGGGGGGCCACTGCTCACTTTAGCAGGCTTTGACTTGGGTACAGGAGAGAAAAAGACCCTCCCTGTGCCCTCTGTTTCCCCTCTACGAGTCATCTGGATGCTTCAGCTCGGAGATTCCCACAGGTCTTATAACCCCAGCTCCCCTTCTTTGGCAGGCAGCTCAAGGTGCAGAAAACCCCAGCTCCTGGTAGCTCCTAAACACAGCAGCGCAATATGGTATTACTGCCTGGGGTAGCTTTTGGTTTAAATGTATTATTTCAATAAGGAGGTCTTCAGACAGTGCTAAATGACAGATAATATAATTTTTGAATGTGAGGTTCATCTGAATTTTATTTTCTGATGTTTTGACTCATTGACTTGATGTCTCTCTATTATGCACACACCTCTGGAGATGTTGCTGGCAATGATTATGCATAGCATTGAGTTAGTGAATAAAACCACTCCAGGAACTGCTTTACAGATCACAGTATTGTTTTCCCTATAATTGTCCCACAAATGGTGGAAGTTATATGGAGAGAGCAGCATGCTCTGACAGACTGCATATTTTTGCAGTGTGCATCAAATCTCACTTTGGCCTCTGAGACTTATTTCTGATGGTTCTTGGGGATTTAACTTTAAGACCAATGTATTTTAGTATCCATATACGCTCCACTGTTCATGTCATCCGGCAGCAGCCGAGGATGAGCTGTCTCCTTAATATGGATGAGACACCAATTTATCTAAGTTATCACCTCCCAATCTCTCATACATCTCTGCTGCTAACTGCTGTGTTTCTGACATCCATACCTAAACTCTCTACAACTTCTTCTCCTTCAATTGAAACCATAAGTAATTTTTTTTGGCTGGAAGTTCTTGATACGTATCTAATGGCTTCTTCATCTCCCGGCTTGAGTTCAGCCATGAAGTGATGGAATCAGGCTCTGGACACTGCATTTTAAACCCACAACTCTGCGCAGATTCATGCAGCACACTAAATTAGGGCGTCTTTCCAGCATCTGAAAATATATGAGTGAATTAACATGTCCCAGGCTCACGTTGAGCAGCACTGCAGCCCCGTTGTGCTCAGCCCCAGCGTTCGACTGCAGAATCAGCAATACTCTCTCCCTTCCTGATGCACTCCCAAGCCAGCAAAACTTAGCCCTGCTCCTGGTGTTCTCTTTATAGAAGGTCCCTGTGGTATTATGTATCAAATAAAGGTCTCATTACTTAGATCCTGGTTCCTCCATGGCATTGCTCTCGTTAATCATTCTGGTTTTCAAGCCTGTGCTACAAACCATTAGAACTGTCTCGCTTCCCACCCCTAAATTAGAGATTCCCTCCCCTGCCCCTCTGTGCCACAGGGACCACCAACCCCCAGGGCCAGTGCTGGATGGCTGGGGACCTCTGGGCTTGAGTCTGACTGCAAAGGGATGCTCTCCCCTTTCTGCCCAGCCTCATTTGGGGGCCCCTGGGGGTGTTCTCACTCCTAAATACCCTGCACTGCCACCTTTGTGCCTTGCAGCATCTCTGGATGCAGCCCTCTCCCAGGTGAAAAGGAAAACTCTTTGGTTGTGCCCCAGATCTGCTAACTGAATCCCTGACTTCCCTCCAAAATTGTTGGTAACAGCTGAGGGCTGGGAGTCACCTCCTCCTCCCCCATCCCAGCTCCTGTTGGGGTTTATTTCCAGGCAGTTCAAGGTCTGGCACAGAGATCACCCCAAAGAGTCACAGCCTGCATTTCCCACAGACGGAAAAGCAGCAGCCCCCACTCCCCTCCCCTGCTCCCACTTCCCACACCCCTGGCCTCGACACTGCTCCTTGCAGTGTGGGATCCAGGGAATTTGCTACTTTCTCCAGGTAATATCTTTTTTAGGACCACAAACGACTTGTATAAAACACTGGAATGAGATTCTCTTTGTGCTGAGGATGGAATGCAAAAAGGCAGAGGAGCAGGGGAGAAGACATCCTCACTCAGCTCCGTGAATTCACGAAATCTGATGGTTTATTCATTTTAATTAGGCTTGGAATTCATATATAAGTGTATATATTTATACATGTGAATTCATATAATGACACATAATTAATTTAGAATTTGGCATTTCCGAACAGGTAATTAAAATTGTTCATTGTTGATTAATCACTTGCAAAATAAATTATTAGCAGTATCACTGTTAGCATTATGTTTATTACTACAATTTAGAGAAATTAAGGCAGTTGACTCACATTAAATTAAACACCAAAGCACAGCTGTAATATACCCTAGACAATATCTACTTACTCGGAGAACAAATGTGATGTGTGCATTACAGTGCATTTGCTGGGTCATACATCTTGGATGGCCCCTTCATGTCACCACCAGAAACCCAATCCCCACACACAGATGATTCCCGTTTCTTTCCCTAAATGTAAAAATAGGATCTGTTGGACTTCAGCACTGGCTCTGCACTGCAGCGTGCTCCAGGCAGCTCAGACCTGCCTGGGATGTAGGGAGGCTCTGCAGCAAAAAAACCTGGACCAGGGGAGTGGAGAGCTGAGGGGGTGTGAGGGGCACATCCAATTCATGGAATCACAGAATGGGTTGGGTTGGAAAGGACCTTAAGGATCATCCCGTTCAACCCCCCCCCAAAAACCATTAGTGGGAAAGAAAATCAAATTCCTCACTCCTCAGCAGGACCCTGGGTCTCCATTATGAGCCAGATTATAGCCAAATTGCACAGAAATGGGATAAATCTCAGCCTGACTCAACGAGGTGCTAAAGGTTTAAACAGATCATTTCAGTAAAAGCTGAATTTAATTTCAAGCAGCTCTCTGCTGGGGTGGGAAGAGATTCTGTCCTGTGGGGAAATAGGTATCCCTTGCTTTTGACAACTGTTTTGTCTGGAGGGCATTCAGCCTGGAGTTTAAGGATGCAACAGGGAGAAGCCAGTAGAGATGAAGAGGACACAGATCACCTCACGACATATTTTCTGGATCTGTCTCTCCGTGGTTTTATAGCTATGGGAAATAATCCATAATTAGGTGTATAAAATAGCTCTCTGATCTCTGCTTCTGGCCCAAAAGAGCACAAAATTGATAACTCAATTATCGCTGCTGGAAATACAAATAAATTAAAAGCACCTGGTAGGAGGAACTCTAAGGGAGGGACACCCATGCAGCAGGGTGGATGCTGCTCTTCAGTTGTGACCTCACAGGAATTAAAGCCCTGGGGCTGGAGCAGGGCTGGGACAGGCTGGGGTGGTGTCCATGGATGATCCCCAATCTTTGTGCCAAAGCCATCCATCAGTGCAAGGCTGAGACCGCCCTCTCAACCCAGAAATGAAGTCTGGGGAGAGCTTTGGAAGTAGTGACACTCTCCTGGAAGAGAGGGACCCTGGAATGACCAGTGAGCTTATCTCGGTTTTGTGGGGAGGGAGAGCTGGGCTGGGTTTTAACAGCTTTCAGCTTAAGAAAATAATTAGTGCCTAATCCTGTCGCCAGCAAATTCCTGGGAGTTTTTGATCTGAATTTACAAGCAGAGCAGTGCAGGATATTGAGGGTCTTCTTCACTTTTTGCCAAGTCATCTGGCATTTACAAAACCCTCTCTCTCCACTGAGGCTTGCTTTTAATGACTCTTGTGCTGAATTAACAGTCTGCACCGGTGTGACAATGAGAACAGTCACTAATGACCACTCTGTTTGTCTAAGCCACATGCTGAGCACTGACTTCAGTCCCTGCCACAGACTCTCTTTGCGACTCTCTTCCGTGTCTTTTTAAGCAATTTAAAATGTGTGGGATGAGCTGGCCTGTCCATCCTGCCCCATTGATATTCTGCTGCCTGGAAGTGTCCTTGAGTCAACAGCCAGCACCTGTGGGGAAGTGTGACCTGGAATGATGTGAGGAGCAGGAGTAGAAAAGCCTCTGAAATTACAGATATCCAGTTCTGATGAGCCACACGGTAACCAGTGAAATATTTAAACAATCTGCCCTTTGATGCATCCTCTGCCAGAGCAGAAGGGCGAGTGCAGTTTCATGGAAAGGTCTGGTTTTATTAGGCAACACACCCCGTGACCCCACGGAGAATGTGTGACAGTGCTGACACAGGGAACAACACAATACCCGTGCAGGTATTATTTCAAAAACAAAAAGGACTCCAGACAACCCCCGAGCTTTAGCCAAACCCACTCCCTGCCACCACACTGAAGAGGACAGACACCTCCACCCATGGAATTACTTCTTGGATGAGGCAGGCACCACCTCAGCCGTTGTGCAGGGCTTGAAAACCCAGCCAGGGTCCCACACACCCTGTGACAGCCCTGCTGGGGACAAGACATCACCCGGGGAGAGGAGCCAGCTCTTCTCCTCCCTTCCCATCCCAAGCACTGCTCCTGCTGCTCAGCCTGCCCACAGGCACGTGCTGCTTCTCATTCAGAGCCAACCAGGGCAGCACAATCATATTCACTTTCTGGATGTGACAGGGTTTATTTAGGCAGCAGAGCTGCCCCAGAGAAGCCGAGTGCACATCACCCTTCCTGTGCCCACTGCACGAGGCAGGTGTTAGAGCAATTCCATCTGAAAGCTTTTAGTTCCCGTAACTGATGATTTATTTTTGTGCTGGAATGGCAATAATAGTAAGGGTTTAATTGTTTTAATGAAAGTGGCTTGTTCTGCAATCGGATCAATTTGCTAAGTTTGGGTGATGGAATACAAGGCTGGATTTGACCGTGCTTTTCGTGTGCCCTGCACAAAAAGGTGCAAAGCGTTTCAAAAAGTTCTAGCTTGGCATAGTGAAACTTTTAATAAGTAATATCTGCGTAACTAACAGCAATAGGAGCAGCCCAACCTGAAGAAAACAGATTTTACAGGAATTACAGTCTCGCTGTCACATTTGTAAAAGGGACACATGCATTTTTCAGATCTTTGCACATTAATGGCTGTATTTGATTCAAAATACAGTCAGTGAACCCTCAGTAAATGGAATTAAATGGTATGTGTCTGATTTGAGGGTGACAATCCAGCAATTGTTTCTTGTTTGAATTACTACCTGCGTGGCTGGGCACAGCGGTAATTGAAACTATAATGTTTCATTCCTCTTTAGGTATAATTTGTCTGAAAAGTTCATTCAATGCTGTTCTATTCTCGCTCCTGAAACCCCTCCCTTTACCATTACGGCGCTCTCAGGGGCTGCATCTTTTCTGTGTGCCCAGATTTTGACCTGGTTTGGGCAATTCAAGCTCACAGTGAACCTGGTCCTGGTGTTTCCCTGGACCAGCCCCATCTGCCCCCTCTCACTTTGGCCATGGGCTCTTCTGCTCCTCAGGGCACAGAGCTCTGTTTATCCAGCCCCAGGTCTCTGCTTTGCCTCTGGCTCAGAGCTCAGGTGAGCAAATCCTCACAGGGTTCTTCAAACTCCCCATCAAAGCCAAGAATTTGCAGTAGCTTTGTGAACATTTTATTCTGTGTGACCACGATTATCAGCTGCAGGACCTGGACCTGCTTGTGCGGTGAGAGCTGTAAATGGAAAGGCAGCAAGGGTTTCTGTTCCCTCTATCTGTGCCTTGTTTTGTCGCTTTATGGGGTTCTTTCACACAGTGCAGAAGTGGCCGTGGCAGTGCTGTGCATCTGCAAGAGGTAACAAATATATTGCCTTATTCTCAACACTCCCCATTTATAAGCAATTTCTAGTCTGTTTTCGCCCAATATTGATAAACAGAAGAAAATGGAATGTATTTTATTCACCCATAAAGTCTGACATTTCCAAAGATGGAATCAAATTATCCTCCTCATCTGTCTGCAGCTCGCTGGGTTGCTCGCTGGGTACAACTTCACGCCCGCAGAGTAATAACACCTGGTAATGACACCTAATTTCAGAGCCTCCAGAATGAGCTGGTCTAGGACAAACAGGGTTATTTTGCTTACAAATAAAATGTAACACAATGACAGACTCTATGTCCCGGGATGATGGCACTTTTTTCTCCCATGGGCTGAGGCTGGAAATCCCTGGGAAGCCCTCGTCAGCAACAGGGCATATTCCTGGCATTTCTACAAAGGCTTTTGCATCTTCTTGAGTTGCTGCCACTGCCTGTGGTCTGGTTGTGATTCATGATGATGAACCTTGGATTTTGTCACTGCTTTTGGGGTGATTAAGAAGAAAATTCCATGTGCACATTGTCTGGGAAGGTGGTGGTGCTATGAGGAGCTGTAGGGAGAGGCAGAGCTCTCCACCGCCTGCAGACACCGGGGCTGGAAGGAAGAACAAAGAGGAGATCATAGGAAAGAGCATAATGAGGTTTAAAAGATAATTAAGGCTGCTGGTTCCCAAACACTACAGCACTCATAGCTGGGCTGGTGAGCCCAGGGGAAAGCCAAGGGCTGGAGCAAAGCTGGCAGCTGAGGAGGGGCTGAAAATGTGGAAGCGCTGCTGCAGGGCGGGTCCTCAGCGCCTCAGAGCCCCCGGTCCCTCTCTCCAGGCACAAGATGTGCAGAGATGCTCATCCTCTGGGATGCATCCCTGTGCCAACCTTCACCTCCACCAGGGGATCCTGGCACCTTGACAAAGCAGTTTGAAACCAGGCTGAGCTAAGGGGATGGGTGGAGAATAACAATGAGCAAGGACAGACTGGCATCTAAATGTGGAAGGAGCCAGGCAGCCCACGAAGAAAAATCTGGGGAAAGGAAGGAGTGGGGATGGAGTGAGATGAAGCACCTGGAGGACAAGTGCTGAGAAGGGAACATACTCCACAAGGGCAGAGCAGGACAGTTCCTCCCTGAGGAATTCCCGGAGTTTCCAGCACCAGCAGGACCCCTCAGTCCCTGTGGTGATGTCAAATCAGAAGGAAGGAAGGGTCTCCTCCATCCTCTTCGGGACCCAAAGGCTCTTGAGTTTCTCCTTCCAAAGCTAGTGGTGTCACATCCACCAGCACAGGGAAGCACAGGGTTCTCAGTGATCTCAAATCTGCTGGGCAGGGACAGAACTGCACACCCAGTTCCAGCAGTTTTTTTGTTTAAACCAGATTCCCAGCAGCAGAAGAAGTACAGGCTGCCTCCAGTGGAAATTCCACCAAAATGAGACCTCCAGAGTTAGTCTACAGTGCTCTTCCACTCCTTCCACATGTTCATACACAAAGCATTGCACAGACTTTTCCGTTTTTGTTTGGGGTTGTACTTCTCCATGCCTGGAGTCACCCACCCCTTGCCTTTTCAAGTTTACCTATTAAATACTTTTATTACTTTCTTGCTTGCCTTAGAGTACAGCATGAATTAATTAGAGCAAGTGGCTGCATTTCTCACAATAAAGCTGTGATTTTGAAGTGCCAGAGGACATTTGTGGTGCTGGAAGGGAAAGGTAATTGACATTCCCTTAAGGGAAACCTCTTCAGAAATTTGGCCCCTGGTTGCTTTGAGTTTATTTTCATTGGTGCGATACAAGCAGGAAAGATGATAATCCGTGCAAGAAAACAAACAACAGAGCCAAAAGCAGCCAAAGCAGAAGTTCAGCCCTGTGGCTCTGATGGCTGTGACCTGGCTGATCTTCCAGTTCTTTCTCACAAACCGTGATGTTGGGGCATTACAATTCAAAAAGAAAAAGGCAATAAAGCTCTTCTAAATGGAACTGAGAGGTCTCAGCAACAAACCCAGGGCCCAGCAGGTGAAGCCCAGGAGGTGCTGAGTGCTCAGCTGGCCCTGGGGTGACAGGGACGATGTGTTTGTGTGGGTGATGGCTGCTCCAAGGTGTCCCAAAACACTGCAGAGATCTCCCTCAGTGGTACACAGTGATACAGAGCTGATGGACTGCAGGCTCCCCTGGGCTTGCCAGGATATCCAGAGCAATGACAGAGAGAACTCGTGTGGCATTCCACACCCCACCATGGTGAGAGGAGAGCGTGTCTGCTCCCCAGCCCGCATGCCATAGATAAATAAATATCTCTCTATAAGATATATATAGATAAATATGCACCCACTGTGCAGCAGCGGCAGTGAACGTGTGCCAGGTGCACAGCACAGCCTCGATTAACCCTTGCCTGGCTCACCCTCCTCTTGCCAGGAAATGTGCATTGATGGTGCTCTCAGGAGATGAGTTTGCACCAGCCTCGTCAGCTTCTGCCTAAAGGGCAGCTCTGGTGTCCTACAGCTGGGATATTTCCAACAAGGAATGACTTGTCCCTTATCCCAGACCCTGCCACGAACTGCTCAGTCTTTGGGAGACGGGCACTGGCACTGGCTGGCTCTGCAGTCCCTGCATTCCAGCCTGCCCGGGATGTTTTACTCCCAGCTGCGTTGAAGCAAAGGCTCAGCTCATTCATCCAGATTTACAGAAGGACTTGCAGTGTCCTGAAACCAAACTGTTGCAAAATTAATTAAAAAAAAAAATTTAAAAACCAAATTACAGCAGAAAAGCCCGCCTTAGCACAGGCCCAACAATGCTGTGGTGTTGGATACTGCGCTCCTGCAGCACCAGGGGCTGGGGAAGGGATTTGCTGGTGCAGTGACCTTGGGACGGTCTGGGCAGGGAGCAGTGCTTGGGGCTGCAGGACTCCCTCCACCCCAAAGGGTTTTTGGGGGGTTTTCCAGTCACTCCTGTCGTCTGCTCCTTTCCTCAGGGCAGAGAACAGCCTCATCCCTGCCCTGCTCCCTGTCCCAGGCTGCACAATGCCTTTGACATTGGCGTGTCTCCCCCGGTCACAACCTGAGGGACCACACGCCTCATTTCCACCCAGCAGCTCTTATCCCATCCAGTGATTTCATAAAATCACCAAACCTTCCCTCATTGTACCTCCGCTTCCAAATTGTGTGTCTTGTGGTCTCGCTGCTGCCGAGAGCGCAGCGGCTATGGCGCATTTAAATAGCTGATTTTTTCAGGATCTGATTCAGGTCTTGCCTCCAGTGATATCAGTCTGGCTGCTGCAATGGGAACACTGTGTTAAATGTGTTGAAGCGAAGGAGAAAAGCACTCGGGAGCATCAGGTGCAGTGCAGGCGTGGCTGGCAGGCGGCACCTTGGCTCCCCTCCACCCCGCTCTGCCTCCATCTGGTGCCCTGAGCACGGGGCAAGGTCTGCCCTGCTGTCCTGGGCTGCCCGGGGCAGGAGCACGGCTCACCCCGGGGCTGTCACAGCTCAAATGCCAAGGTGCTGCCGTGACATCGTGCCCATGTCCCCAGATATTTCTCCGTGCTCCAGAGGCACACATGCGTTGTGACCTCCTGCACGCTGTCCCCTCGGCCTGAGGACACAGAGCACTCAGAGTTTTGGGTTCAGCTAAATGTCTGGGAGCTGGGGAGGGCAGACAGGGCACTGATCCATGCAAGGAATGGGTTGTACCGTGACGTTTCCCCTGACCTGAGCAGGGTTTAGCTGCAGGAGACGCGGAGCAGAGGGGGAGCCCAGCACTGGTGCAGCTGGGCCCAAGACCCTGTGCACATGCCATAGGAACCCCCTGGGTTCCAACAATTCCCCATCCAACACATCCAGGTGTGCTTTGCAAATTCAGTGGAATGGTTTAAAACATAAATTAAGATTTAAATTGAATATTAAACAAAAAAAGAAATAATCTAGAAAGATCCTGAGAAGCACTTAATTTCTCGTTATCTGCAAACACTTCTGCCACGGAGAGGAGTCTGTGGGGAGCCGGGCACGGGGCAGGATGGCTCTGGCAATGTTCACTCCAGCTGCAAAGATTGCCTGGGGACCCTCAGCACCTGCAGGCACCTTGCTGAGATCGTGCACTGGGGCTGGGCAGCAGCAGAGCCCACGGAGGGACAGCGAGGGAACAGAGCCGTGGCACCGCGGGGAGATGCAGCCGGGACACGCCGGGCACCGCTGCCCGTGGGGACACCACGGCTGTCACCAGAGGCCACACGGGGCCTGCAGTGGCTGTGCTGGCTGGGCTCTGGCCACCACATGCTCACACATAATTCCTGACCTCGAGTCGAAAATATAATTCTTTCTGCCACATCTGACATTTAGCTGTACGGCGGTCCTTGCCAGGAAATTGCCATCGTTTCAGTTCTGCTCCCAGCTACCCTTCTGATTTATATTTTTGTTTTTATCCAATTTTTCTGACTTGTTTTGGTAGGGTGGACAAAATGTTCTCACTCAAGACAGATGACAGTTTGCCGATAAGAGGAGCAACTTATCACCAACAGCTCCGATTCTTTCTCAAATGCTTATTCTGTTGGAACAGCTTTAAAGTCTAATGTGATACCACAGGTTAGCCCCAAATCTGCCTCCCCTCCTGTATTTCATACTTTATGGCTCTGAGCATCACTCCTGTTAAAACAAAGCAATTCAGTCTTCTTCAGATCATCGTGGCTTTCCTTCCCTTTTTTTTCCCCTCTTCTTAATTTAACTATTTTAAAAATTCTTTGGGCATGGCAAATAAAATAAACACCAGAGATGAGTGACCTCTTGGAAGCTTGGTGTCCTTGAGTCTAACTTTAGAAATCATTTGTCACAGGCACAGAAATGTGCACTGCAATCAGAATTAGCTGCCAGATTTTTTTTTTTCAAACAATGATATTGTAATTTGAGTGACATTCTTGATAATAGTTCAGGTTCTCCAGACTTCTGCCCATGCCCCAACAAACTATGCACTAAAATATAAAACTTCTGTCTTATTCTGATTTTTTTTGTTGTTGTTGTTGTTATTTATCATACGGAAAATAAATGAGGGATAAAAGAAAGACAAGGAAGTTGAACAGCTTTGAGCTCTGGAGATAAGCCCAGTAGGCTAACAGGGTATTATGCAGTTGGGTTTAGTTCAGCAAAAACCAGGACATTCTATGAGAAATAGGTGAATAATTTGCAATTAGTAATTTGGGACATAAAAATCCAGGTTATTTCGAAACATGCAGCTCCACGGGGTGAAATGCCCTCTTCTGCTCGTGGCTGGCATGCTAGCAAAGCACAGCGGGCTCTGATCAGGGCTTCCACTTCTTGGAATTGTAGATTTTGTAGCAAAATTACCTTTGATCTGCAAACGTGTGATTCCTGTGTGGATGTTTATCACTCGTGCTCGCGCTGCACTGGTGCCTTGCACAGGGCGAGGGATGCGCTGGAGTTGGGGAAGGGATCAGCCAGGGGCACGGGTCCTGTGACCCAGGAGCAGCTCCATTGGATTGCTCCCTCTGCCCTGCATTAAATGGTTTCAATTTTCATACATCAGCACAACCCCCAGTCGCTGAAACCACCCTGTGAGTGTGCAAGAGATCAAGAGATCCCTGCTGGGTGCTCACCACCTGCAGGACAGCGCCAAGGGACGGGGGACATCGCCCTCCTCGGCTTCAGGGTCACTCCCTGCACACAGAAAATCCTGAAATCCTTTTGGGAACTCCTGCTCCCATCCAGAGCGATTTTGGGTGGGTTTGCATCAGCCTGGGGTACACGGGGTGGGAAGAGCAATTTCTGATCCCTGGATTTGGATTATGGATGAGAACTCTCCAGGGAGCTCACTTGAACTGATACATCTTTTGTGAAAAGCCTCTGGATTTGTGGCTTTATGTGAGAGCAGGAGAAAGACTCGATGTACTGAAATTAGGATTGCTGGAGCTGCTCACTGTGGTTGTTCAGGGTCAGGTCTCTTGGAGGATTTTGAAATTTCCAAAAGACGTTTTTGGGGGCTGAAAACACAGCTGCCAGCCTGCCTGCCTCATCACATCACTCCAGAGCCCTCTCACGGGGGAAGGGTCCCACAAAAAGAGTTTCCTGCCTGTCCCAGCGAGGGCACAGTGCCAGGGGAGGGCTCATTCCTCAGATGTGCCACAGCATCATCGCCCCACGACGCTTCTCCAGAGCAGCTGCACCTGAGCAGCATTAACCTCTCCCGGAGGGGATTCCCAGCTGTGCCTGGGGGGCGTGGAGAGGGGCTGAGCATCCCAGAAGGCACAGAATCCGTGGATCCTGCACAGCCCACAGCAGCCCTGCACGACACCAGCAAACCTCTCCCAAGGTCAAACCTCCCCACGCAGCGCAACGGAGCCTCCTGGGTACCCTAGGACTAAGAAAGTTTGAAATTCAGCTCTAAAAATGCGTTCAGCCAACGAGGTGCCTCCTAAACACCTGGAAATAGGGCATAGGGGCTCTGTAAGGGTTTCATTTTCCCTGTGCTTGAACCCCCCCAGTGCTGGCAGCTCCCCCTGTGACTTCCTGAGCCCTGAACGTGCAGATGGAATTGCAGGAGACACTTCCACATCTCTGTGTGATGGAGTTATCCTCCTTCCACTAAATAAATGCCCACGTGTGCACTTCTAGCCTGTATCTGAACAGGAGGCACTGTGTGCACGACTCTTCCAATTTTTCATCCTCCGGGAGGAAAAATATGATAGGAAAAGCCTAAAAATTAAAAAAAGACAGAGTGAGCAGCTATGCCTAACACCTTTTTCAGCACAATCCACCCAATTATTTTCCTTTCTTTGGCTATTTTAGTTTTAAAGCCTCCTCCAAATGTAGGTCCCAGGTCAGCAGGGCATTAAGGCACCCCTGAAGTACTTTGACTTTAGAACATATCTCGTGGAAAGGATACTAATCATCTCTTGCATCTTTAACTAAAGATACAGCATTTTATCTGGGATCCTGAGCGTGCCTATAAATACCAGGCAGGGAAATGCTCGATCCATTACAGAAACAGGTAACCTAAATCAGGGAGAGGCCGGGGCTCAGCCATGGTTCACCTTTGTCCTGGGAGGGAGCTGGACCAAAATCTGTGCTTGGCAGGATGTCCAGATGACATTACAGTGCAAACAGCACTAAAAGGTGCTCCCATAAAGACGTCCAGAACAATCCCATCCTCTCCAGGTTGTCTCACAGCCCATCTCAGGTGAGAGGTACCTGCACCAGTGAGAGGTGATGGCTGATCCAGAGGTGTGAGGGGAGAGGACACATCTGGAGGAGACCCTTTAGAAAATAAGATGGGCAAAAACCCCTTTCTCATCCTCTCTGCTGGTGGTGGGTGCTGGATGAGCGACCACAGCGAAGAGAAAGCAGGTGATCTGTTTGCCATTGCACTGTACCTAGATCACAGGTGTACAGCTCCTGAAATACAGCTAAATTCAACACTTCACGGCATTTCCAACCTTTTCATTTTGGCTAGCATTTCCCTTGCTTTTTATTATCCTAAAACCCAATTTCTGTCAAGGCACTGCTCCCCCAGAGAAGGAAAACCTCTATGAGAGCCCCAAATCTGCCTCTTGTGAAGCAGAGTGGGCTGTGGGTCAGCCTGAATAAATTTCCTTTCTTCCCCAAGCACAGCTGGGGTCCCTCTGCACCCCAGGGCAGGTGCTCACCTGCAAAGGCTGTTCCCAGGAATGTGCTGGCAGGGACAGTGCCAGCCCATCCAGCAGGAACGCTGCTGCATGTGTTATTAGAGTCATTTGTTGTGGTTAGTGAGCAAAACCACCCAAGCTCATTTCTGTTCCATTAGGGGAAGGAAAGAAAAAAAAATGAGGAATAGAATAACTCATTTCAAGGTAATTTGCTGGGGATTTTGTGTATGATCAAGAGGGTTGTAAAAAGTGGGAATACTTGCAAAAGTCTGGTATGGATCTTGAGAGAAAAGTAGCAAGAAGTTATCAAACATGGACAAAGTGAGACCAAAGTGGGTGGATTCAATGCATTTTGCTTGTATACAGATCACAAACTGCCCCACTCCGCTCTGCCCAGCCCACAGCTGCTTTTCTGGATATTTTGATGAATTTTTGGTGAAATCTCAGAGGAATGTCACTGCACTGGCTGGCAGCTCCTTGGGCAAGGATTTGATCCTGAGACTCAGCACATGCAGGGTGTGATCCTCCTCTGTGATCAGCCACCACAGGGACCTGGCACACGTCCTGATTCTTTTCTCTGTTCCCCACATCTCTGGAGAAGTGAGAGGAGATCCAGGGTGGGCAAGGACCCCTTCCCATGGGACACAGAGCACGAGGAGTCCCTCCAAACACGGACACAAAATTCCAAACCACCGCAAGAAGACAGCCCATAAAGCACTGGCTGCTCTTAGAGGCGAACTGGAGATTTCTCCTGCTAATTATAAAAATGGCAGACAAAACCCTGCACGATATGATTTCTTACATTAAACAAATTTTATGGTGGAGAAGACTTTTAGTGGCACTATTTGCAGACCTGGCCTTTCGCCAGCTCGCTGTCATTAATTCCGCTGATCTTAAGTATCAGCTGCACTTATTCCAAGGGGCTATAAATAAACCCCTGAAGCCTATTAAAGGAGCCAGCTTCTTCAGGCTGTTTGTCAAGCCTGGACAGACTGACATGGGCAGTGTTCAGGCAGCTCTGGCCAGTGCTCAGCTTGTCTGGGTTCAGGTCTTTCACATGCTCGCAGATTTATCTTTTCTTGCTGGGCACATGGAACTTTTGTTATCAAAAGAAAGCCTCAGTCTAGTCAGGCAACAAATAGTGCTGGTTGTGTTAGGGCTGGGCAAATCCTTGACCACATGCCTGAAGCGTGGAAATGTTTGACCTTCACGAGCTGGAAGGAGAAAATGGAGGAAAATGGAGGAAAATGAAGGAAAAGGAAGGAAAAAATGAACAGGAGATTGGGAAAGGAGAAGAGTTGGAGCAGATGTTTTATAGGACAAGGAGGTGTTTAATGTAAGATACGGAGAATTCACCACTCCCAGAATATTTATCAGCCACACTTGCACTCAGGGTTGTCACCATCCTGGCTCTCTCAGATTTGCCAGGTGAAAATCCAGGCTATGGGTGCACCCCACCTGAGGAGCCCAGGGGCTGCAGGCAGGATGTTCCAGGATGCAGCAGCCACGCTCTGCCTCTCTGGTGCAGCTCCTGTGAAAAATGGGTGGCAGTACTAATGTGTGCTTAATGACCCGTGGTGCAGAAACGACTACGATGCAGGAATTAAATTTACAATCAACTTCCTTTTTACTTTTTTTCTTTCTTTTTTTTTTTTTTTTAATCCCCTTGAAACCTTGAAACCAAAGTTCCCAATCAGAAAAGTCCATGTAAGTGCCTCTCTGCTCCCAGGCAGGGCAGGTGACTGCAGGCAGCTGCAGGATTAGAGCTGGGTGTTGTCACCGTGCCAGGAGTGACACGGGGCTGCTTCAGTGGCAGGGTAAATTGATGACACAATCTCAGGAGAGCTCACTAGTTGATGCCAGGCTTATTTTTGTAAGTGCAAACTAATGAAATTTAGAGTTTTAATAATAAAAAAAAAAAAGGAAAGAAAAAAAGTGGAAGCTACAATTTATAAATGGAATTCATAATGGAGCAGAGTGCCAATTGCATTAAGGAAACAAGCAGCTCAGGCTTTTACCCAGAAGAGCCCCCAGGGGTTTTTTTGCAAGAGGCAGGGAGTCCCAGCTTGTCCCAGTGAAGTTCCTGGCTCCACACTGTCCATCTGTCCTGGGCTCAAACTGGGAAATCACCATGAGGGGCTTGGGATGATGCTTGTCCTGGAGCAGATACCGAGCTCTACTACAGATCATTTATTCCTTTCCCATTCCCACACCACTCAGCCAGGGTGGACCTTGCTCTTCATGCTCTGAATTTTAAAAGGTGGCAACAGAATTGTTTAAAAGGCAGCGAAAGGGATGGAAATGTAGTGAAAGGGGTGGAAATGGAACCATAAACCCACAGCAGAGGCATCCTAGAAAATGGAGGTGAGTATCCAGGAGGAGATAAAAAGACAACTCCCAAAAGAAAGGCTGTGCAGTTCAGAGCAAGCAGGAGGCTTTTTGTAGCCTTCTTTTATTTAACAGACTTTCTGTTCTCTTCTCCTCGGCTTCACCACCTCTGTACTCACGGATTTGGCCCTAAATATTCCGATGGATTAAAGAAGATGGAGGGGGTTATTTTCAGGGGTGTGAATAAGCACATCCTGAGGCACAGACACTGGCTATGGCCACATCTAGACAACTGCTGTGGTTTGGTTTTCTCCAACATGAACAGTTCTGATCCTATGACTCTGTGGCTCTGTGATTCTGGGATTCTGTGTTATGGGGCCAACAGAGCTTGTCCTAAACTGGATTCAAGCCACCACAACCTTGGAGCACACGCCAAAGGCTGAAGATGAGGAGGTGAGAGGGACCCTTCAGATCTCCAGCCACGTGTGCAGTGCCCAAAACAAAATTCTTCCTCTCTCTTGGCTTGGCATTCACAAAACCTCTGGAAATCCTCTGGGATTGCCAAAAGGCAAGTGAGATTCTACCCCAAATGGGATGCTTCCATGGAAGCCAAGTCAAAGCATTTCTGTGGGCCTGGAGAAAGTTCGCAGCAGCTTGAGCTGAACACAAAGTGGCTGCCAGGAGGAATCGTGAGGTTGGAGCCTGTCAGCAGCAGCCTTGTGGCAGATTGTTCCTTGAATCACCCTGCATCCACTGCCACGGTGACCCTGGAACCTGTGCTGTGACTGGCAGTGGCTGGGCTGAGGTTTTCCCTTCCACTGTGCCAGCAGTTTGGGCTGAGGACCCTTCTGGAAGGAGGGAACTTGTAGGGGATGAGCAGGAACAGGCACTGGGGAGTGTGGAGAAGCACAGAAATGTTTCAGCATCCATTCCTACCCCTTGCCCAAGTAAGAAATGAAGCTGTGGAGAAAAGAGCTAATGAACACACCTTCAGAAGTGAGGAGAACATTAATTTGCTGTACAGCAGAGTCTGAGCAATACGAAAAACTGGGAACTACTAATTTATGAGTACAGATTCCTTCTGGAGAGTAGGACTTAAACTTGGGGAGAAAATCCATGTGCCTGGAATATTAAAATCAATAGTTTTAACCTATTTAGAAAGAATTGAGTGGGCAAAGAAGGCACAGGAGGGATAATCAATAGCAGAAGTGACATTGCTGCGTTCTGAGCACCACTAGAAACTGAAGAGAAAGTGACCTAAAGTACAACTAAAAACCAAAAGAAGGCATTTCTCCAGACATCAACTCTCAGGAGAAAACAGGGATTACTCACTTCCACTTAGTCACATATCTGTAATATTTAAGAAAATTTCCCTGTGCTGTCCTTCAACTCAAACAATGTGAGCTGGAGAGGTCACAGTGCTGGTTTGGGGATTTTCTAAATGTCCTAGAAGAGTGTTTTCTAACCAAAACCAGGAGATTCCTCGACAGGATCACCCTCATAGCTGCAGGACTGTTTACAGACCCAAAATCCGGCTGCAGGCAGCACAGAGGTGACCCTGCTTCATGCTGGGCACAGACAGAAAAGCCTGAGTGGCCAGTGCGTCTCTGTGCTTTTCAGGGTTGTGAGCCAGGTCACCTGGAGGATTTTAAACTGAAAATCTGAGTGATATTTGGCAACTCCTTGTTTAAAGAAGCTCTGGCATCTAGGAAATCTAGTGAAACCTCAGAGTTGGGAAAGAGAAGGTTATTCTGGCTGAAAAATGAAGCTCAAAGGACAGTGAAAGTAGGTAAACTCCCAGAAAGAAGGAAGGGAAAGTAAATAATAATGAACAAAAAGCAGCCCCAAGCAGAAGGCTGTCAGGTGAAACCTGTGGCTAGCAGTGCTCAGGGCAACAGGGATGTGCTCTTTAGATACAAGAGACTCAAAGTAGTTGTCTAGACAGAATAGCAGACATGAAAATAGGAATACATAAAAGGCAGACACTAAATATTTAATTTCTCTATTTTGGGGAAAAAGAAAGCTGAGTGAAATAGCCATGTAATATGATGATGTGGAATATCCTCTGCTCCAGCTCAGGATGTTAAACAGCTGTTACTGAGGCTGGAGGATTTTTTGTTGATCAGCAGCTCCCAATATTCAGTGCCTGAGAGTTTTAAAATCTGTCCCAGGAGCGCCCCGGGCTGGCACAGAGTTTTCCAGAAGACCAAAGCAGTGTTGACTTTGAGCCAACAAATAAATGTCGATGAGGAGGATGACTTGCGTAATTATAAATCTGATTGTTTGATGTTGATTTTGTGGAAAAAAAATAATGGAAGAGCTGATAAGGGACTTGATTAATAACAATTTAAGGAGAATAACTAATTACAATCAACACGAGTTAATGGAAAATAGATCTTATTAAATGAAATTGATATAATTTTTCAAGAATGTGATTATAGATTTGATTGATTTAGTACATTTCATCAACACTGTTACGTTTGACTTCAGCGAGGCATTTAACTTAATGTTGTCTCATTTATTAGGAAGCTAAAACAATGTAAAATCAACACGGCCAGTGCTAAACGGATGAGAACCCTGGTGATAGCTTCAGACAGACCCGAGGAGCATCCCAAGCGGCCGCCTTTCTGTTCATCACTTTTAGCAAACGGTAGAAAATCAAAACCCATTACAGTCAAAGTTTGCTGATGAGATTTGGAGTCTGACCACGGCTGGAACGTGGATGGGTCTGTGCCTCAGGCCCTCACTGCTCCTGCACCAGAGGGGAGTGAACTCCAGCTGGTTTAACACAAAGCCACACTCCCAGGATTTCACTGCAGGGGTTGGGATCCTCTTACACAGGGCTGGAAACCTGAAAAAACAGCAGAGTGAAATATCTCTGGTGTAACACCTAATGGGACACTGCAGCTATTTCTGTGCCTGCAGCTCCAGAGGGATGGTGATGAACGGGAGAGGGCACACGGGAATGACTGAAGCGTCACAAAACATGCCTTACAGTGACAGACTCAAGGACCCCAGTGTGCTTAGCTTAACAAAGGGAAGGTTAAGAGATGGCTTAATGACAATCCAGATGTATTCAGACAGGGTACAGGCATGCAGACAGGGAGAGCCCTTCAATCTAACAGACAGAGCCATAAAAAGAGCTGGTGACTGGAAGCTGACGCTGTTAAATTCCATCTGGGAAGGGTGTGCTTTATGTTTGGGAGAAACAGCACCAGAACAACTTCCCAACAGATGGTTTCATCATCATGGCCATTTCAAACCCATGCTGTTTTTTTTCCTTGTGGTTTTTTTTTCCTTTTACATTTTTTTAAACCATAATCTGGATCCACCAAAGATCGCTGTGAATCGACACACAGGCACCCACACTGCATAAATGGGATAGGCCTTTTTGGGGGTTTTAAGCTCAGAAAACAGCATCACAAAAAAAGTTTTCCTTCCAAAGAAATACCATGATTGGTAGAAGTGATTAGATAAGAACTGATATCCAAAAGCTGCACAACTAAAGCTGTTTCATAATTGATTTCTATATATGGGGCTTTATCTTCTGGTGAGGTCTTTACCTTTAAAAGCAGGTCTGTACCTTATAGAAAAGACAGAAAAGAGAGGTCATTTGTTATCTTATCTCATAATGAGATCAGCAAAGAAAGACTTTTAAGGCCCTCCACAGCTTATTCATGATATCAGTGTGGTTCTTCAATTGCAGAATCAATCCAGGTGTAAATTGGGATGCTGGGACCTTGTCTCTTCCCTTCTGCCCACATCAAGGAGCACCTGGGACCGTGTCTGTGGGTCCTGAGCTGTGCTGGATTTCTCTCTGCTGTGATCCAAGCCATTGCTGCTGTCCCCACCGACTGCCACCTCCCTGCTGCTGTCACCACAGCTGATGATCAGATGATCAGAGAGTGGGGAGGAGGCAGCACTGCAGGATGGTGCAGGATGTGGCACTAATCCCCCTCCCCACACACACACACCTTTGTGCCTCCTGCTCAGGGCAGAGGCCATCACCCAGAAACTCCTTGAGTAGTTTCAAGTCAGTCTGCCCTTTGCTCCTAACGCCATTTAATCCAGTTCCTTGAGAGCCAGCCAATAAAATTTTCACTGATATCAGGTTTTGGCCCAAGAACAGTGCAGATCCTTTTGAACTGAACATCTTAAGCACAACACTTAGATTTTGTCAGAAAAAAGCCTGAACCAGCAGAAACTCTTTTAAAGCCAGGGCAGCATCATTACCATAGAGGCAAACACTAATTTAATGTGGTTCACAGTAACAACACACCATTTATTTAAATACTTCACCATTTAATTTATTCAGCATTTTATATTGAAGAGTATTTTCATTAGGATTCCTCTGCAAAACCGAAGAAGGCATTAAATCATTTAATATACTGACAACTCGCTTAATTTATTTAAGCACAGGAGTCTAATTCAAAAGAGCCAGACCTTATACAGAGTCCTGTCTTTACAGCCCTGGCATACAAGGGCCTATTAATTTCAGGGTAGTGCGTAACATGAATTTATTTTGAGATCCCAGTACGTGTTCTCCTCTGGTCAGCAGCCTGCTGTGGGGCTGCACCTGCTGGAGCTGCCTTTAGGAATTCCTCCCAGTGCACACCAGTCCTGCTCCATCCTTTTTGCTTCTGCTAGTGCTGGTGAGCATCCAGCCCTTTGCATTTGTCACCTGGCTGGGTTTGGTCCTTGGCGTGCCACAGAGCGACCAGCATGGCTGGAGCAGCAGAGGTCAGCAGGGACACAGAGGCAAATCAGCAAACATTGGGGGCATCAATGCCGTCTTCAGTTTAACTCTCTTCAAATGGCATTCAGAGCACTTGGTAAAGTCTGGGGATCCACTGCAGTGTACCCCGAACTCAGCTGAATTAACCAGAGACACTCAGCTCTGTGGTGAGGCCCCTCCAGCCCTGCCCTGAAGGTGCTGAGCAGCCTCAGGACTGTCCACACGTGTCACATCGAAGCTCCCTCACCCTGCCTGAGGCAAATCCTCCACTTGGTATTCTGGGTGCTCAGCTCCTTGGGCAATCCAGCCATTGTGGCTTATTGCTGATGTCCCCAGATGTCCCATAACAAATGGCAGAGGAGAAAATTGTCACCAGTGACAAAGCTCTGGGTGATATTGGGGTCCCCAGTGGCTCCTGGTTTGGCTGCCTTCCGAGACAGGTGCTGAAGCAGAACCTGGGAAACAATAGCACATTTTCAATAGGATGCACAGGGCTTCATTAATAAACATTAGGGGGCTTGATATGATCAGGCAAAAGCAGCACAACAAAATGAGGTACCAAAAGCAGGCTGGAGAGGAGGGGAAGGCACCTGAACGGGGTGTCTAATGACTCACCCGGCGGAGAAATGCAGCAGAGGGCAAGGCTGGGAGACAAAACCTTTTAATGAATTCAACATCTGTGCACTCTTTGAAGGCTTAGCTCCCCATTCCCCAGTGGTGTTTGACCCACCTGAAGATACAGATCATACAGAAAATAATAACTAGTAAGTAATAATAATAATAGTAATAATAGGAAGAGCAGGACCTTCATCTCCAATTCATATTTATAATCCAGCAAATATCTCACCTAAAGCCACAAGATTTATGGGTTTGCATCTATAATTAATATCCTCCTTAAGCCAGAAAGGGTATGTTTTCCTACAAATAAATCTGGTGCTCTAGACCTGGATTTTGAAGACTAACATTTAAATCCCCAGCAAGACACAGTTATTGATTGTATAGATGTATACAACAAAGACACACCGTGCACATTTATAAAGATAGCATTGTACAGCTATTTTAAAAATAAATAAAGTTTCTCTTTTAAATGCAATAGATGAAACTTAATTGGCAAAAAAAAAAAAAAAAAGGAGGAAGTTGGGGAGGTCAACTTGGCATCTGTTCCAAACTGTTCCTATTTCCCAAAGATTTCATTTGCATCAGGCTCCTTGCTAAAAGCAGGGCTGTTCCTGGGC
Organism: Bombycilla garrulus; assembly: GCA_013400315.1. NCBI lineage: Eukaryota > Metazoa > Chordata > Aves > Passeriformes > Bombycillidae > Bombycilla > Bombycilla garrulus. The sequence continues at coordinate 1,712,768 of VXBU01005400.1, forward strand.
GCCGAGACACATAAAGGGCTTTGAGACAAAGGTAATCGATTTGGTTTTAGTGTTATGAGGAAAATAAACAGTTAGGCTGATATAACAGTAAAAGGGTCAAACAGGGGCAGGACTAATGAAGTGACTAAGAGCAGGCTGGAATTAAAACACCCTTCCTTTTCTCCATCGTCCCCTCCAGGAGTGATGCTGGTGTACACCCAAAATCACAGCTGCGGGTGACAGCAAAGCACCAGCTAAGGTCACTTGGGTCTGGGCACTGGACTGGCCTGGGCCAAAGATTTCCATGTCCAGCAGCACCTGCTGAGCTGTGCAAAACTCCCACCAAGGCAAGCCCTGCCCTTCAGCTCCCCATCACGGACTACAGCCAGTGCACATAGTCTGGGAGGCTCAAAGGTGCCCAAAATCATCCCTCCAGAGCTGAACTGGCCACTGCTGGGTGGATCCCTTGAAAGGTCTGTGTTGTAGGAGCACTGCAACCTCAGCACCAGCTTGGGTCTCGTGGGACGGCCACCCTGCTGTCCCACACCGGCTCAACCCAATGCCCAGCATCTGCTGGCTCTGGTCTGTGCTCAGGAGATCTCCTCACTTCCTGAATATTTTCTACAAACAGGTTACAAAAGGTTTATTTGTTTGAGAGGTTTTTTTGTTTGGTTGGTTTTTTTCCTCATGGGTTTCTTTTCATTTTTGTGAGTTGTAATGAGCAAAGGGGGAATGTGCTGCGTAAGGAGCCAAGCCTAGGAAAATACAGCTTCTCTGGAGCAAGCATGGATATATCTGAAAAAAATATTGAGAATTACTGGAAATTTAAATGTAGGCACTCAACCAAGGTGAAGGGTGGAAGCATCACCTCACTTAGTGGTGAACTTCCCAACAGAAGTAAAACACTTCTGCTGATCTGTACCGAAAGAGTAAAGAATGAACAGAGCCCAGACACTTGTATTAAAACTGTCCTAAGGCACATAACACACCCATTTAATGGAGATTTTATTTAGTCATATTTAAATACCATCCATCAAAAATTTTTAAAAAGCCTTTGTGCACTCAGTCATTTAAGGAACTCATCAGTGACTGCATGCGAGAGCCTCATTCAAACCTCATGGGGAAAGAGCTTCTTCTCCCCAGATTATGGGCTCCCAGCAGGGAAATTATACCCAGGAGAAAGAGAAGGAGAAGGAGAAGGAGAAGGAGAAGGAGAAGGAGAAGGAGAAGGAGAAGGAGAAGGAGAAGGAGAAGGAGAAGGAGAAGGAGAAGGAGAAGGAGAAGGAGAAGGAGAAGGAGAAGGAGAAGGAGAAGGAAGGAATTGGCAATAGCACTTGTGTGATGTCACGAAGGGGTGGTGAGCCCCCAGGCAGGCTGGCTGCACCCTGCTTTGGGGAGTCGGCTCCATCACCCATGGATCAGAGATGGTCCTTCCCCCAAATGTTACTTTCAAGTGTCACAAAGCCTCTGTAGAAGGAAGGAAAGGAAAAGCAAAAAAAACTGGCAAGCACTGTGCTGCTCCAAAACCTAGCGATCACAGAGAAGCCTTCCCTACAGACACACTGTCCAATGCACACCCTCGTGATTTTTATCTCTGTGAAGAACACGGGCTGTGGGTGCCCAGGCTCTGCTCCTCCCAGCAACTCTGAAAAGGGAAGGAATTCATGGCTGCCGCTCTACAAGGCCAAGTGCCAGTAGCTCAGGGGCTCAGGAAGCTGCAGCCAGTGTGGGGTACTCAGCCAAGGCAGAGCTTTGCTGCAACTTGGTTTTCATGATTTAGCATTCCTGCTGTAAATAATTGATACTAATGTAAGTGAGATAAGAGACAGACTGTCTGTGGGCTGGGAGGAAGTGGATCCTGGTGACATCCACCTGGAAATGTGCTTGCGGATTTGTCTGAAATAAAAGCGTTGAAAAGCCAAACACGATGTCCAAGAGGTGGGGAGGGAGCAGGGATGGGAAAGGTAATCAGTGATCGGCTCCGAGCACTCTCATCTCTCTAAGAAAAAGCTACCACTAATAATTTCCTTAATGAGAGAATTCCTGCACTAACTAGCACTTCCTCTCTCCCTGAACATGGCTCTCACACTAGTCCATAAGCTGTGTTCCTGCACTGCCAGAGAGCTGGGTGGGTGTTAGCACAATTTAAGGAATTAAAATGTCATTAAGGGGGTGCGTGGAGCACACCCCTCCTTGTCGGACACCATGCCAGCAGGAAAATGCCAGTGAGCTCAGCGTATCTGATGCCTTTGGCTTAGGTTATCTACAACCAGCTGAGTACCAGGAAGGAGCTCTCCTGCATCTCAGGCTTTGAAACTGGAGAAGGCAAAATTATATCTCTGGTCCTGTGAGGGCGGCCGTGAGACGGGCGATGGAGACAATCCTGCTGGGTGGAGAAGGGGAGATTTCCCTGCTGGGAACCTTGGAATCCAGCACATCCCCAGGACCATTACACCATATCCATTTCTGAACCCTGATTTGGATGCTGCTATTGGCATTTCACATCCTCTGAGGAGTCTGTGCCCGGCGGCAAACCGACGTTCACTTCCCCCCGCATGACATAATGCCTGCTTTCATCCTGTCTAGTGGATATTAAAAAAGATAATGTCAGCTGAAAAAAAAGAAATTAAATCACTATCTAGCCACTTTACAGCTCTCTGTTTCTCTCTCTCCTGTGTCTCCATGTTCACATCCCACCTGAGTTACCTGTTGCTCATCAGCCCAAGGAATTTCCTGTAGCCACTGCACAAGGTATGTGTGCCTGATAGTTTTAATTTTCTGGAGGATTCAAGTGTCAAAGTGAAAGGAATTTGCAGTGGCAATTTTTTTATTCTAAACTATTTTCTTGTAAACATAGGGAAGGTCCTTCATGCCCCCTGTCTCTCATGCCTACAGCAGGCAGCTTGTCGTACTCTCTCCTGAAGGCCATGCCTTTACACATCACTCTGGTAAGCACATATTCAAGGCTCTAATTTGTTTTAAAATACACTTCTTAACCAAGAGATTTCATGCAGAAAGGCAGAGGAAAAAAGCTGCTTTGGAAATGTTAGGAAGGAGCAGCACTGACTCATCAGTGATATGAATGGGGAAAGCCAGAGGGACCTTCTCATCTCTAATGTGATTTTATGATTCAGTGAATAATGCATATTAGCATAATACTAACTAAAAAAATCCATACTCATCATAGAATCACAGCTATCAACATTATCCTATTATTAATTATTAACATTTACACTATCAATCAGCCCCTGGCTGACTGATAGCTTAAAATCTTGCATAAAGATTGTTACAACAATAGCCACAGTACATCACGTAATGTGCTTCACAGCCGGGTTGTCATATCCTCATCTATAAAGCTTTTTACTAATGCACTTTACAACATATCTTACAGTACATAGATGAAGAATGTGGCTGCACCCAGTAATAATTCCATTAATTATGAATAAAGCATTTACAAATGACATCCTTATTTAAAATTAGTGATGAACACATTTTGGTTTAATGCAGATGCACTGTGTAATTTGTAATTGGATAAAAAGCAATGCTGGCAGCATAGGGTAGGGAAAAAGGGCCAAGATCTTATGGTCTTTGCATCAGCAAGGAAAGGGGGAAAAAACAGTGGATAACATGACTGACAAACAACAAACATTGGCATAAAGCTGACCAAACTCCAAGGTGATGGTTGAAAGCAATGATTAAAGGTTCCCTGCAGAGCTGAAAGGGAAAAATCCTTACCCACTGACCTTGCATTGCGGTTGTGTTAATAAAACTCACTCCTCTATTCATAAAGTCTATATTTTCATTGCTTTCTCTCATTTCAGTGTTTTCAGCTGGCTGGCAGCTCACCAAGACTCGTTAGCCACATACAGTTTGCCTTTGCAGTACCTTGGTACTGCTTTGTCCTGTAGGCTCTCAGAGATGGCAGAATATTTATTACATACAATATTTCACTGAGGCTACTTACGTCAAGAGGCTATAAATACATTACTCTTCCTCGTTTACTTAAGGGATAAAAAGTGAGTAGCTAAGTTTACAGAGCAGGCTCAGGCTCTATTAATGCGTGGTCTGTTCATTTTCATATAGATCTCAATTGTTTGAAATAATTTTCCAGATTAATCCTGTGAGTGATTCTTGCCTTGCTGAATATTTCTGAGCACTGCTGGTCTACTTTTGCAGTGGTCGTATTCAGGTTATTACATGTATTATGGAAGAAAGGTTAATTTAAACTCATCAAGCTTTTTGGTAATAAAGCTGTGAATATTTATGTGGTCATAGTTCTCTGCAGAGAGCTTTGTGCCAAGAACTTCTTACGCTGAGGTTCAACTATTCCAACATGTCCCAGCTGGGGATGCAGAAATCCCAGCAGCTCACTTCTGGCCACACTGGTATGGGAACGAGAGCTTTGGTGGTCAGGAGAAAGTCAGCAAACTCCTTTTAATCACTTTTCTCCTGAATTTCCCCAGTGTTTACAGCAGTCTGGATCAACAAGGTGCCTGGACAATGCACAGGCTGTGGTGTCATGTGTCTGTAAGCACAGAGCCAGAGCTGTGCATGGTGCTGGGTGCTGAGGGCGGTGCAAGGTTCTGCAGACTCAGACAGTCAGGGAAAAGAGACCTGGATCCATCACATAAAGTTAAGGAAAAAAAAATTGCCTCGGGAAGGACCTAGTTTTGGTTCAGGCAGATCTTTTTGCACATTTTCCAAGGAGATGAGATTGCAAGCCAGAGCTAAGCCAGTCAGGAATTCTGTCTGAATTATTTTCACATTCTCTTTTAATGTCCCATCCATGGGTGATACCTAGTGCAAAGCATGACACTTGACATGACCCTTTCTCCATATTTTCAAGTTAATAAACGTAGTAAAAAATAATATACAGTGTTTATTGCCAGCACTGTCAAGAAGGACACTGTGCATTCCCCCTCTCCTCCCAAACCCAGGCAGTGTAGGAGAGGCTGCTGTAATTACAGGTCTCCTTGTGCAAGACTGCTTTGAAATTCCCAATATTTCTCCAAACCACCAGCAAGTTGGTTTTCAGAGCTGCCTGACAGAGAATTTATTTATTAAGGTCTTGGCTGTTTGCAGCAGTGGCTGGGCAGCAGCAGTTCCGCAGAGTTATCAAAAATCTATTTCCTTGCAGAGTCACAAGTAAAATATCAAACCCCCTTTGAAAAGCCAAGTGCAACATTTACATTTTAATCTCCCCAAACACTTTCGTTTCTGACAAAGTGGGTTTTTTTGTTCTGTGTGTTATGGAGAGGAAAGGCAGCGTGGCTGGAGGAGGAAGGTTTATAGCCCTGGGAGGAAGCGTGGGCTGCTTTCAGTGCGTGACACCGCTGGAGTGGCACGGTGACCTCCCCGTGCAAGGATTGTCACCCTTCAGCACTGCTGGGGCCAGGTGAAAAAGAAAAGCAGCCTGGCCCCAAAATCTAGCAGTGCAGGGGCATCAAACACCGAGCTGGGTCAGCAATCACACGTACACGTGTAAGAAAGGAGAGCAGCAGCCCTGTGCTGTGCTGGGCACAGCCTCTCCTGGCTACGAACAGCCCGCATGGGGGTCAGCGTGGGCTCGTGTGGGGCTACTTATCTATAGGGACAAATAGCCCTCATTTCCCTGTTTATTCACACCTCGGCCTACAGGTTAATTGGGATGAAGTGGAGGGGCTGGCTGGACACAAGCTCTACAGTTTGCAGTCTGGCAACAAAAGCTACTCTGCCTTTCCCTTGTTTTCCGGGGCTGAGGTCCTGCGCTGCCTCTGTGGAATCGCTGCAGCAAACCATGAATTATGGATGAAATGAAAAATCCCAGCCCGGCGCACAGAGGGAATATGCAAAGTGCAGAGCGATCACCTTTGTGTGTGAGCCTTGCTTTGCGCCACCCTCACGTGCATGAGGCCCAAAACGCCCGGCTCTGCTTCGGCCTGCCACTCCCTCAGCACACAGGGCTCAGGATTCCCCCTCCCTGAGGGGGTTCTGAAATTATATTCACTAATTTGAAAAGCGTGTCCTTGTGCTTTGTGGGATCTTGCTGCGAGCCACTGAGGGTGCTGTGTGGATAAGCTGTGTGGAGTTCACGTGCAGAGGTGCAGGGATGAGGCAGGACGGGTGTCTGGGGCGGGCTCGCCCTGGGGAGATGTAGTGTGGTGCAGATCCCTGCTCCAGGTGTGCTCCTGAGCACACGAACACACATTTGCAGGTGAGGGCATGCAGGAGTTGCCCCCCAGGCTGGCTGAGAGCTGAGCCAGGCACAGCCTCTCCACAGGCAGAGGAGCCCTCAGGGGATCTGCAGAGGCGACAGTTCCCCCCACAGCTCCCTTTTCTTGGAGCAAAGTGTTGGAAAAGTGTTTGACAGGCTCTGACTTCAAGACTCTGTGATTTGGGGAAGCTCAGTCTCTCTACTCATAACTTCTTCGGAGAGAAGCTGCCTTTCAGGAGGCATATTTTAAATGTCTTTTAATTTTTCAATGCTTTAGTTCCTCCCTTGCAAATTCAGCTCTCCGGTTTTGTGCACCATCTAATATTGTGCTTCCACACAGCCCTTTCTGAGTGTGCAATATCAACATCTGTGCTAAAACCAAGCAGAAATTTTTCCCTGAAGCAAAATTTTGCTCAGTATTATTATTACTTTTTTTTCCTATTTAATGTTTTGCTTGTCATGGGGCCTCTTCAGCCGCTTATTTTCAGGAAATGAAGGTTCTCTGCCTCTTGCTCCTTGTCAAAGACACCCTGGCAGGCAAGAGCATCATCCCCCTTGACCCAGCTCCTAAAAGCATTTTACTTAGTGCTCACTAGAACTGTGCTGCACTAAAACACCTCACTAAACTGGGTGCCTGATACGCAGCAGGTTTGCAGAATTAATTTATTGGTGTTTGTACAGCCTTTTGAACTTCTCCTGTTACATAGGTGTCAATAATGACAATCAAAATAAAAATATTATTTTATTATTATTTTTATTGTCATTCTGACTTTCCATCACAGCCAGTGATGAACATTCCCCAGTGCAGGTATTTAAGCAACCCAGTGGGAGATGCTTTGTTCTTAATTTTGATTATTTTAAGAAGTCCTTTAGGACATCAAATAATCTCCCTAGGCAAGGATTTATAGGAAGGTCTTGAGAGCTGTCAGAGTAATGTTTTTCCAGCAGTGAAAACTCAACCTCCTCTTTAATTTTCATTTCTATTTTGTCCTGGGTGTAGCTGCAGCGAGTGCTCGGTCACAGCCATCAGGATGGAGGAGATGTGTTGTCAGTTGTTTTATTTTTGATCCCATTTGAATGTGTCAGTCAACTGCCTCAAATCAAAGAAAGTGAGAAGGAGCCTTTAACAGTTGTGATTGAAAACTTCAGACTTACCTTTTTTTTCTTATTTTTTATAGACACTAAGAAAATTGTTGGTGGGTTCTTGTGAATCATAACATTTCTAAATATATCAAAGAGGCTCTTTGCCAAGCTGCTGGAAAAGGTGGTGTCTATTCCTATTGACTCCTTTTTCCCCTTCAGATTACTTTTGCATTTAATAATTTGAAATCATAATGCAAAAAAATCAGGGACTCTTAACTAGGCTGGCTAAGGCTGTGATTAATGAAAGTGTAAAGCAAGCTACTGTACAGCCATTAGAAACCAGTTAGCTAATTAGTGTAATCACAGAGGTGGAAATAATTAAGAGACCATAAAATAGAGGTAACCTAATAACAACATTTTCCTCTGACCCAGAACTGGTGAGAAAAGGATGGTTTGTTAGGTTAGGAACAGAGAGGAGTGAAGATGGAATGTTCTGTGAGTAATCACTGTCAGGGAAGGTCTCAGAGCACAGACAAGTAGAACAGAGCAGATTTTACACCAACATAATCCAGACTGCAGCAGAATCCTCTGGCAATGGTGCTTCACACTTCTGCATCCCTCTCCCATCTTAGGCACTGCCACAATTCAGTGACAGACAATCAAGACAGGGTGAGACAGGAGCTGGCTGCCTTGCTCTCTCTTACTTTGTTCCCTTTCTTCTTTCCCAGGTTATTAGCAAATATAATATTAAAACTAACTTCACCTTGCAGTGCCCAAGTGAGTGACCAGGTTTGGTTTCAGGAAAAGGAGAAATCAGTGTCCTGAGGTGTTTAAGAAGACAATCCCATTAGAGGATTCCCTATATTTATAGAGCTCCTTGTATTTATGTATGTTATTCACTATAGTTTCACAGGACTCTATTGCTGGTTGAAACATCTCGTGCTAAGAGGGAAGAGTCTGGGCAGAGGAGAATGGTGCAGTGATGGATGAGGGTGGCAGTCACTTGCAGAGCTGCTCCCAGGAGGTGGGTGCCAAGCAGATGTGTCACCCCTTCAAGCCTCACCTGCAGCCTTTGCACCCAGGGCAGTACCAGCACCCCAAAACCTGCCTCAGTGCTCCTCATGCAGGACTGTCCAGGTCAACGAGAGATGTGGGACAGTGTGATGGGCTGGATGTCACCCCCGGGGATTAGAAGTGACCCCTGGCTGCTGGATGAAACAGCTCCACGTAACGTGCAATAAAAATTCCTAACCTGTAATTTTCCAGCTGCAATGGGTCACCACCACGACCATCTCCATTGGTTCTTAGCATTTCTGCCACGGTTTGTGTGTGTTTCGTTTGACCTGGGTCTAATGAGAAGAGAAGAGGAGAGGAGCTGCAGACACGCAATCAAGGCTCAGCCGCCGAGGCTGATGAGTCTGCCGAGACTGCTAAGTGGGTCTTCATTAGCTAGTCACATGTGAAGAGCAACCCTTATTTATTCTTCTTTCCTAGGTGAAGCTATTTTTGAATATCTTGTGTAGTGATCTTGTCTGGGCAGGGTGGCAGGGAGATTGGATGGAGGGCAACACTACTGCCGGTTAACCGGATGATTGTCCTGGAGAAACAGGCTGTGACACCAGGCTGGCAGCAAGCTGCAAAGAAGAAACAATGTTATGCCCTTTAGAGAAGGAAGGAGTCATTTCCCCCAGTGACAACTCCGGTGGGAGGCAGAACTTTATCTTTTCTTTGCAGCTCAAATGAAGCATCTCAGCAGTGGCATAAACTGTGCTTCCACGTTTCCAGCTTGGTTTTTCATTAAATTTTTTTTTTCGTGCTGTACCAGGGAACACGCTTTCCAGGGAGGGTTTGCGGGTGAGTCACCGGAGCTGCAAGCCCGGGATGTCCCAGGTGGGTCCCCAGGCTGTGGCACACGTGGTGCTGCTGCAGCCAAACGGATGAACCCGGTGGCCTGCAGCGAAGAAGGGAAACCTGATTTATGCCTACCAGTCTGGTGGAGAGAGGATTTTGGAGCAGCAGGTCACGGTGAGCCTTGCTCCAGGTGTGCTTTCATCCCGCCAGCTCGGACATCCAGCTGGGACATCCTCGAGGACGCAGACGGGACAGTGCTTGACCTCGGGCAGCACCAGTGGCTCGTGTTTCATATGAACGAACTCCTTTTCCACACGGAGAACTTCAACGCTCTCCTTTAAGCCTTTCCTCGGGGGGCCGGGCCGGCGGGGGGCGGATCCTCCCTCCCTCCCTCACCTGCCCGTGGCGAAGGCTGCCCTCTCCCGACGCGCGCGATCCCGGGATGCGGTGCCTCAGCCGGGCCAGCATCCCCCGCCAGCGCCCCTCCTGCTCCCCGCCGCACCGTGCACAGCCCGGCTGTCCCGCCATGAGCACAGACCAGCACGGACCAGCACGGACCAGCACGGACCCCCGAGGTGCCCCGGCCCCATCCCTGCCTGCCTCTGATGCTGGATCAAACCTGCATCCCCCTCTGGCACGGTGGGGATGCTGCTGGAGGAACCTCCTGCTGATTTCCTTTTGGCCTGGCTGATCCCAGCCCTTCCAAACCTGCCCAGTATCTTTTCCCTTTTTGTTCCGTTTTTATATTTGGCAGTGTAGGTGTGAGTCCCGTACTCTGAGTTATCTTTTCCCAGCTGAGTCTGGTTGTGCTGCAGACTGTGTGGGTGACACCCTCGGGAAAGCCACGTTTAGCAGCACGTTGCTCCAGGAAAGTGTTTTTATATGAACGGAGATGTGAGACAAACTCTTGCACCTCTGGGGTTGGCAAACAGCTGATCCGTGAGAGATGAGGTTTTTTTTTTCCCCCTAGTGATTTTTACCTTATTTGCCGAAAGTGAAACATCATCTAGCCTTCCAGGAAATACCACAAATCTTCTATCTGACATGAGAACATAAATCTTCTGTAAGGGTTCATCCGTTCTGCATCTCAGGTCTCTGGAACCGAGTTGTGGACACTGCAGTGGGAATCTCAGCCTCCTGAATCCTGGGCTGCTGAACCTGAGCCCCTGCACCTCCCCAACCTGGGGAAAAACATCCCCATGGGATTGGCCCTTACTGAGCTGCCTCTGCACCAGTTCCTTATGGAAAAAGTCGGGGGGATTTCCCTGAATCACCTTGAGCCTCTTAAATCTTTGTGGGAGACATGACACCCTTCCCCTGCAGCCCTGTGTTTCTGGCTGAAATAAAACAGCTTTAGAGCCCAGAGTAACCCACCTTGGCATGCTTCAGCCTCCCCCAGTCACCTCCTAGGAGAGGCTGCACTGCAGAGACTTTGGGCTCTGCACCCCAGCTCAGCAGGGCAGCCCCAGCTCACACCTCCAAAAACACTTCCTGAGAGGACGCCTGCAGGTCCCCGACCTTGCCTTTGTGGTTTGTGTCCTCGCCCTTTTTTGAGGGGGACCACAGAGACCTTTCTGAGAAGGCAGTGGAGCAGCCGTGGGGCTCATGTGGGGTTATTTGATAAGAGGTTATTCATGGGAAAACATGGCTGCAAAATTTTCCACCTCCCACCCTCCACGAGTGGTTTAGGAGGTTCTTTTGCCCAAGAAGTTCATGCTTTTACTTTTGCTCCCCCTGGGCTGTAGCCCTCAGTGTGCAAACCTCTTTGCTTCATGGCACTTTCCCAGAGTAGCGGCACCCCAAGCCCCGCTGGACCCGGGGAAGGACTCAGAGCCACCTTTGAACTTTGCTGTGTGTCCCTCTGGATCAGTTCGGTGACATTCCCGATCCTCAGAGTGCTGGGGATTATGGCTTTTACGGAGTCCACAATGATACTCCTCCAAAAGCTCCAGAAAGTGAAAGTTTCTTTTTTTCCGCCTGGACCACTTTTCCTTGTTTTACCACTAGATGGGAGAGTGAGACTGGGCTAACTCAGCTGGAATTCCGAGAAGAGAAGAGAAGAGAACTGAGAGATGCTCGAAGGTTATCCCGCAAATCCTCCCAATTCAGGAAGGGTCGAGTAACTCCCAAAAATGTCTACGTGTTGCGTAACCCCAAAAGAGCACGGTAAAGGGGCACTAGGGCTTGCCTGGTGCTTTCCCAAAATACCAGGAACCCTGTGGATCCCACTCTGCCCTCATGGAAGGGGGATTCACTTACACAAAGACTGAATATATTCTTGGGGTGAAACACTTCATATTTTTCCTCAAATCCACCTGTCCCGGAGCAGAGGGAGATAAGGGAAACACTTGCAATTCACTCTTCTCATCCATACCCCAAATCCCGCTTCCCAGGAATCCAGGTGACTCCAAAAACTGTTCGGAGAGGTTAAAAAGTCACAGAATCACAGAATTGTTGGAGCTGGAAGTGACTTTTGGAGATCATCTGGTCGTCCAACACCCAACAGGTAAATATAAATAAAGCAGCATTTTCTTCTCCTTTCCTTCTACAGGATTTTCTTTCTCCTACAGCATTCTTGTGTAAGGATCCTCCCAGTGATACCATTCTTCTGCAGAAAATAAAACTGGGCTTTTGCAATGAATGCATGTGCAGGAGGAGAATTCGTGCCTTGGTCTGACACCTCTCACCTCAGGAGCTGCTGTGGGTGAGGGAGGGGACAGTTCATTAATGTCTTATAAATTGACTTTAACTGCAGCACTTCCCAGCTCCTGAGGCTTACCAAGGTTTTGCTGAGGCTGGGTTTATTTGGGAATTATATAGCTGCAGAAGCAGTTTCTCAACCCAATCAGATTGTCCAGTTGGACTATTTTTATTATTGTTAGGTTTGGGGCGTTAAAAAGGAACATCTTGCTTCCTGAGTTTTCACAGATTTTGCAAGAAACCTCACAGTAGACAAATTTTCCGACTGCCTGTGTGACTACATCAGAAGATGCAATCCCTGTAAAGTGGAAATTATCTTTTTGGAGGATTTTGCCCTCTGCTCAACCTTCCTAATTTGCAAGTTCTTTAGAGAAGTGACTCATATTATTTGTTCAATGCCTGGCATAGTTGGGCAATGGGATGAAATAATTCTATTAATTTCCCTAACTGCAGTACCCTTGTTGCCTCTGTTGGGGTCTCATGGCTTTGCCATCACTGGAAATATCTGACATTATCCTGCTAGACAGAAATAACAGCTTCTTTGGGAGACAAAGTCTGGGTTTTTACTGGATTTATCTACTCTTATTTTCCATAAGGAAGAGCCACCCCACCCTGGATGAGCAATGAGGCCACTGAGTCACCATGGAGCTCATTCACCTCCCAGGCGAAAACCAAAAATCCCCTCCAGAGAAAAGAAGAGACGTCTGCCTTCAGCTGATAATTAAAGGTGAAAAAAAAAATGAAAAAAAAAGACATTCCAGACTTGGATTTTTAAAATCAGCCAGTACTAGGCCTTATCTGAGATAGTGATAGAATTAGCCTTGTGATTTCTTCTCCATGTTTACAGGGATAATATTTTTCCAAAGTTCAAAGTCTTCCTCTGCAGCAAGCATGTGATGTGCTTGCTTGGCAGTCACACCATATTTTGGTGGTATGAACAATTAAAAAGAAATCAATTTCTGGAGCGATATTTTCTATGTTTATAATCTCTGAACTAATTACAGGACTGGAAAATCAATAGCTATCTGGAAATCTTTCCAATACGGCCAACTAAGCATGCCACAGATCATGCTGGAATATATTCTTCCCAAACCCACGCTGCTCCTGACCATCTCCCAGATCCCACGGGCAGATGATGTCCCTGTCAATAAACCTCTGTACCTCACTGCACTGCAGTGGCAGCATTGACCGAAATCTGCAGGGGGCATTGGGCTGAGAAAATCGCTGAGAGCTGGAGCAATGCCTGTGCCAGCGTTCTAAGCCAATGAGAAAAAAAAACTTGAAAGACTGAGTTAGTTCAACAAGAACCTAAAAAAAAGTATGAAATAATGTAATTATAAGCCCATGCCTTAGTTATAATGCTGTTTTTTCATCAGGCTTTATTAAAATAAAAGGTTGAACCATTGGTGACTGAAAATAACCTCCTTCTTTTGTTTCCTAGCAAGAGAGAAGCAGAGTTAAATGGGCAGTTTGATGGTGATTACACTTCAGAAACACACGTAAAGAGGAAGGGTGTTGCTCTGATGAACAGATCTCCTCTTGCAGTACAAACACTCTGTGTTGACTGTGGCAAATCAGCTGGAACCAGAGCTCAAACCCTTGTGCCTGTGCTCTCCACACTTCCCACGCACCGCAGGCACTGCCAGGATCCTCTCCAAGATGCTGCTGCCTGCTCTGAGCCCTGAGAGAGCCCAGTGTGCTCCTCCTCGCTGTGCTGGGGTTTGTGCTGCTGTAAAAGAGGGCTAAATATTCCCACTGGACACAGTGCCAACAGCACAGCCAGTGGATAAGAAACACAGACCAGAGCGCAGGGGATTTTCCCCACACTCCCATTTGCACTCCGTGGTACAAGAATGTGATGAATTCTGAGCTGTCATGATGCCACAAAGTATCTGCTCTGATTTTATATGTTTTTCTCTGATTATTCTTCATAGCTTTTTCCTTCTAGTGAACTGAACAGAGGAAAAGCAGGGCTGGGCACATCTCTGCCCTCACTGCATCCCCACGGTGGGGATTTCCACAGCTCTCCGAGGGGGTGATCCTCACCCTGGATCCCCACGGCTCCCTCAGGGGGTGATCCTCACCCTGGATCCCCACAGCTCTCCGAGGGGGTGATCCTCACCCTGGATCCCCATGGCTCCCCAAGGGGGTGATCCTCACCCTGGATCCCCACAGCTCCCTCAGGGAGTGATCCTCACCCTGGATCCCCACAGCTCCCTGAGGGGGTGATCCTCACCCTGGAGTGGAGGTTTGGGTCTAGCAGCCCATGGAGGTGAGGTGCAGCACAGGCCTTGTCCTAGCCCTCGTCTCAGGACACAGGCCATGATTTACAGTCCCTCCTAAATAAGAACTTGGCAGGTTGGTTATGCTCAAAGAATTTAAATTTTGGAGCTGAACACGACGCATGCAATGATCTGGATTGTAAATATTGCTATTATTAATTTCTGTTTGCACTTCTGTAGCACTCCCACGTGCAGCTGAGGAGCTCCTGTGCACACTGGGACAGAGGAAGGGACACTTGAGCTGCTGACAGCTGCCCAAAAGAGGGGACCCAGACCTGAGAGGGGCCAGGGGTGCTGATGGCAACAGCACCCAGAACACACCAGAGGTGTGGCTTTGCTAATCTGGGTTGCTTTCTGCCAAAAAACAACAGTTACAAACACTATGTTTACCATCCCCACAGTGAAAATTTCCCTTTTAACTGCTGGGGCTGAAATGTCCTTGGTGGGGACGCGGAGCTGCCAGGTGCTACACACTGCTTAGACTCTGCAGGCACAGACCTACAGCTGCTGCACTCAACTTCAGCGTGTTTTCCCTTCAGATGATGGTGTCTTTGGACTCTGCTATAGTTCTTGAAATTCAATGCCATATTTCCTTCAAATAAAACTCAGCTGGAGTGCAAGAACTCATTTCTGTTTCTCTCTTAGGAAAGGAAGGCTGTGGTGTGTGCTCATCACCTGAGGGGAAAGACCTGAGGACGAAGAGCTCAGACCCTGCAGGAGTTTTTCAAAGAGAAGCTCCAGCTCTCCCTTATCTCTTTTAAAATTAACACATCACACTTCACACATGTTGAGCAGCACATTTCCTAATACAGCTTCCCAATAACCCCCAGTTATTTTACAAAGAGGGTGAGAGCAGGACACTCTCCTCTGGCCAGGGACAACCAGCACCTCAGGGACACCCTGAACTAGAGGTTTGCACAGAGATTGTGGGGTTTAACAGCCACCAGAGCATGTGTCACCCAGGAATTTGTATAATTCTTCCTCAAAAACAGTTACACTTTTGGCTCTGTGGCCTCTGCCACCCGTTGCTGTTGTTTAATCAGAAGCAGCTTCAAACCTCCTCACCCTTTCATTTACAGGAACCTTTGCACTTGCAATAATGAAGGCAGCTCACAGAGCTGAGCAGGACAGATTCTGATGGTCCAGTTTGCAAAGACAACAGGGTCTCACAGCAGGACAACACAAAGTCTGGTAAAAATCCCAGGGGAGGATTGTCAGAAGTGCTTTTCTCACTGCAAGCCAGCACCAGCAGTCTTGAAAATTCCCATCTTTATTTGCTATTTATTATATGCTTCCTGTGAATTAATTTCTGGGTCAAATTAGTTTTATAATAAAACTCTAAAAAATTCTGATTTTCAAAAAAAAAAATAAAATCCAGACCTGTTCTTCCTTCCTGGAGATTCACTTCTTGTTCCGTAACAGGAGATCTCAATTATGGAAGTATTTATAGCAGCAATATTAGGAAATGATCATTCAGGCACCAGAAATCCATATGAGACATTATGGCTTTAAATAAATTGTTTATTGCTATGTTAATCTAATCTTGTAAATACATGCACACTTAACTATATTAAAAATGTAAATGCTCCCAGACCTGGACTTCACAGGATGAATAAACGACTCCCGTTTTTTGCCTTGTCAGCTCTGTGAGTCTTGGAAAAACAAGATTTGATGGGCATTGAAAAAGTTGATGTCTGCACAGATTTAGCCAAAAGATTGTCACGACCATCTCAGGGCCCACGTGGCTCACAGGACTGAACTTGAAGAAACCTCTTTCAACATCTGCTCGTGACAGAGCGATTCCAGCTCCAGGAGTGCCTCCAGCCAGTGACTTCCCTTCTGTGGCACTGAATTTGCATTCATTAAACCCAGGGTTATAATGATTTATGGAGATTTATAAAAAATGGCAGCCCAGAGCTGCTGACACTCCCAAAGCTTCTGACAGGAGTACAACACATCGTAAATCTACCCTGGTGTGAAATATTGAAAGAAAACCCGTGCAGGCATATCTGCAAGTGTTAACATGACCCATAAAATCAGGGATTCAGACTAACTGAAATTATCAGTGTGCCCCAAACTGAGGAGATAACATATATAATAACAATAATATAATAATTATGTTAGTGATAACACTCCTAATACAGTTACCAGTCTCCTTGTCATTGTTTATTATTGTCACTGCCCTGATAATTCTCAGCTCCAAGGATGGACAGAGGCACACAAGGCCCCATGTTTTGAGTGAAAACCTCTGTGCTTTAGGAAACAAATTCCAGCTTCCCCTGTCCCTCAGAACAGCTACCTGGGATCTTTGGGATAACAGATCTTCGGGATGAGCCCCAAAAGGCTCTGGAGGAGCCTTCTGCCACTCACACAACAAGGTGTGCATTGGCTCTGCTGAGCCCAGGGTTTGGAAAACTGTAGTTTACACAAACATGCCCCAGACTCCTTTTTATTTACAAATGAAGGCTGATTTGCAGCGCCTGCCCAGCATCTCTTAAAGATTTTAGCAGGAGACAGAGTTCTTCCAAGCAACCTCTGTCCTGCCTTGGCACACCTTCCCCCTTGGTTACCTTATCACAGTTGCTATTAGCACACGCAAATCCACAGCACAAGCTCCTTATCTTTACATCTTCCTCACCTAACAGGTAACCTACTTCGAGATGCTGAATGCAAAAAAAATATAAATCACTAAAAACTAAGCCAAAAAATTACTCTGCACCTCTGAGGACAATTGCAGCCAAGGCAGAATGGACCAAAATACATGTGGAGAAGTGAGCTGAGCTGAGCTGAGCTGAGCTGAGCTGAGCTGAGCTGAGCTGAGCTGAGGAGCAGGATGCATCCCGCTGCAGCCAGAGCCAATGATTCACTCATCTCTGCACACTGAAACAGGAAATGCAGGGGGGATTCCCCAGCTCAGATGCCTTTGAGGCACCACTTCACCTTTGCACATCTGTTGTCCTTTTCACCCTGTTTATTTAGAATATAAAGGGTTTGAAACAGGGCCTTATTCACCAGTGACTGCACAGCACCAGCCAAAACAATACCCAGCTTTGTTAGGCAGGAAATGATTTGTATATAATGAAGCAATATCGGTTTGTACGCTGATGGAGTAAATGTTTCCTGGCTTTCCTCGCCACAGCCCATTGGAAACAGCAGGCTCTCCTACACTTCATTTTACTTTAAAAGCAGATTCAACAGCTCCCAATTTAACCAAACCCCACAAGAACCCCATCTACCTCCAGCTCCAAGGGGAGCAAGGATGGCAAAAAGAGGCAGAACCTCCCAGCTCCATCTTGGAGCCACACAGGACTAGGAGGAAGCGGTGGTGTGAACATCACCACGGCCCAAGATGAGCTTTGATGAGCTGCTGGCTCTGCTTCTGCCTCAGCCTCTGCCCCAGCTCTTGGTTCCTCGTGTGTCCTGAGCTCCCAGCAGCTGTGGGGAAGGTGCCACACTGCTGTCCCTGCACTGCACAGAGAGGGGCTGGCAGGGCTCGGCATGGCAGCTGCATTCAGATGTCTGCCACGTCTCTGCCCTCCCCTCTGCCTCTCGCAGTGCTAGCTGGGCTTTTCCATTAGCCAGGTTATCCTGTGCACTCCGGGAAATGGAGTGCTGATTGCACTTCTGAAGCTAAACACGCAGGGCCTGAATTATTTATCTGCGAGCAGGCAGAAACGAGCCAAATCCCCAAGTGATGTGGAACAGCTCTTGGAAGGAATGCAAAGGGGGATGCAAAAGCTGCATGGGTGGGCATGAGGAGCTGCATGGTCAGAGCCTCACACAGGCACATCACATCTGCTGGGACTCTTCCTGCCCAGGTGGTTTATGCACCGGAGGGTGTGCAGTGCCCAGGTGTGGGTTCTGATCCAGAGACTCTCCTGTGAAACTGCTCAAGGGCCACCTCTGTGCCTCAAAGCAACCACTGTGACAGTGAGTCCACAAAAAGCAAAGAAAAACGCCCAAATGTGTTCATGCAAATGCAGAGGGTTTGGGGTATCCCACAGCTTTCCTGTTCAGCCCCCTCAACTCTGGAGCCGTTGAGCATCCTCTGCAGTCATTAACTCAGCAGTGCCCAGCCTGACAGGGCCTGGCAGGGTATCGTACCACGCAGATAGTGCCACGATAGCTGTGTTTGTGTCCCGCGTTTAATAATGTCCCTGCACCTGTTCCTGCACTTTCCCTTTTACAGCAGCTCAGCTCCAGCAATAGCTGGAGGAAAGACCAAAGTCCTGTCTTTGTTCACTGCCACCACAGACGCGGGTGCAGCTCCTCCAGGATGTCCCAAAATTTCTCCATGAGCCTGCCGCGGTGCAGAGAGGCTGAGATAGCCCCGGACGAGGGTGGGCAGCCCGAGCCTGGGGGCTGCGATGCTGCAAGTGCACAGGGGGCTGGGAAATAGGGAGGGTTTGATGTGATGCCTAAGCCCTTACCCCGATTCCTACCCCTGCTCTCTCCTCACCCCCTTCTCGCTGCCCCATCCCTCTCCTCCTTTTCCGACCCCCAGACACAGAACTCCCTGCCCTTCCTTCCCCAGCTCCCATCCCCGCAC
>VXBU01005400.1:1731475-1748247 GCA_013400315.1 Bombycilla garrulus
GGGGGAGCCCCGGGGCGCGGGGATGGGCGCGGGGGACGCGCAGCTCCCGGGGGGCTCGGCCGGGGCTCAGCCCCGATCCGGGCGCTGCTGGCGGCCACGGCGCGGGGTCCGTGCCGGGAACAGCCCGGTGGATGTCACGGGGGGAGAGTCACCGAAATGGCCCGAGTCGCTGGGGTTTGCTGCTTTGCGATGGTCTGCGAGGATGCTGCAAGGCTGGGTTGGTGCCTGGAGCTGTGCTCGGACTGAATTACTGCGGTCTGGGGTTCTTCTTGTAGCGTGACCGTGTCATTCTGTGGAGAATTTAAAAGATGCTGAGAAAAGACAGGAAGTAAGGAAAGATAGAAAAGTGGCATGGCAGGATGCTTACAACAAGGAAAAATGTTACTTTAATGATAAATTAATGCCTGTTTCATAGGAGCAGAACTGAAGTTAGTGGCGGGCAGGATGCTGGCTGGAATCGGAGCACTTTAGTTACTTGCCCTATATTACTTTTATAACCCATTTGTTCGGATGATACAAATCAAAATCTGCTATAATAAAACCATGTTTTTCAGCTCTGAGAGCCTGAAACGCACAAGTGGACCTTAATCACATGAGTTTGTTGCATTAACATTTTATTACCATTTTATAGGCTGTTTGATTTTACCAGGCAACACACTGCAAACCTGAAGCTGTCCCTGCCTGGCACCTCTTTGTATTTATTTATTTATTTGTGTATTTATATATATTTATTTCTGAGCTCCTACCTTCTGTAGTTGTAGAAACACACATTAAAATAGCATTTGAGGCAGAAATGAATACAGAGGAGATCTTTAGAAAAGTGTGTCAGAGCGCTTGTAAACGTGAGAAAGGATGAAACTGCAGGCGGAGTGGGTTACTCAGATAATGAAAAGGAAAAAAAAATAAGTAGCTATTCGTATGCAAAGAGGTCTGGCTTGCAAACTGCCAAAAGTGCTCGGAAACTGAAGCAGCAGCTCTGTACACTGGGCGGGCTGGGGAGGAGAGGTCAGAGGCACCTGCCCCATCAGAGCCCCGAGGACAGTGATGAGCGTGCTCAGATGTCACAAGTGCCACCTGAAGCCCTGGGAAGTGGCCACTCCACTGATATTCCTTTAAGTTCTCCTGCTCATGGGGCAAACCTGCTCGGTGACAGCGGCAGAACCATGAAGTGTGACCCTGGGATGAGAGATGAGGCTGGGAAGCAGCGAGGGTTGGATATTCTTGGCCGGTGAAAGCAGGAACTACCTGAGCAAGTACTCGAAGTCTTTCCAGAGATTAGAGATTTGCAGGCAAGGGGGAAGATGGGATCAGCCACTAACAAAAGAAATGCCCACCGGCTTAGGGAGATCAGCATCCAGCTGCTCGGTGCCTCATGACTGCAAACTCCTCCAGGCAGTTTTAATCTTTTTTTTTTTTTGAGCATGTCTTTGCAGCACGGAGCATGCTGAGGAGGATCCTGCCCTCCCATTTGGGGCTTTACACCCTGCACTAGCAGGGAATCATGGCTCTGTTTTATGCTGCTCATTTTGCTCAGTCCACCCCAAAAACCATCACTGAGCACTTGTTTTGCTTTTCTTTATTTTATTTGGGTATACCAAGTCCTGAAACCTGCCTTTGCACAGATGAAGGTGCTCATATGCAGGACTCCATGTGTTACCATTTGAGTTTTTCATCTTCCTCACATGGTTGCTTGTGGTGCTGCCTGTAAGTTGATTATTCAGAGCCTGGGACGTTTGTATCTTGCACAATCACAGTGAATGGTGGAAAAGTTTTGCAAGACTCTGCACCCACAGATCAGAGTTGGCAGCTTTTTGCTGGTGGGTTAGTGAGATGCTGGGTACGATTTCAGGGGAAAGGTTTCCCCTTTGGATGTAATTAATGAACTGAGGTCGATGTGTTAAGGCAGCATGTAAGAGTTACCAACCACGTGCAGGCTGCTGTGGGCGTGAGCAGCCCTGAAATTCACCAGCCTGGGTTTCCCTGGCCACCCTGAAGGACGGCCTTCCCCAGCACAGTTAAAAACTGCGTTGTCTTGGTCTGATGAGGGGCTTATTCTTGTGCAGAGCAGCAGAATTTGGAGCTGTAGCAGCCCAGAGCACGCCATGAGCAGGATCAGGGGCTTTGTCCGCAGGGCCGGTGGCAGCGTGGCTCTCCCTGCACCTGTCCCCAGCTACCCCAGCCCTCTCTGGCTGTGGCATCTCCTCTCCTACAGCCACTCTCCCTTTTCAAATCTGATTTATTCCTAGACCTCCCCCCCACAGAATTAGTTTTGTTCCATCTTGGCCCTGAGTGACCTCGTGGCGTGCGAGCGCGGCCGCTGCACGGCGGGACTGGAGAACAAAGAGTTCCTGCACGCACTTTCCGGGGAAAGGGCGCCCAGGGAGGTCAAAGACTTCATCTGGTTTATGAATCCCAGACAAAAGCATCCATCCTACTTCAGTAGATGGGATAAGTGATCGTAGACAAGTACTCGCAGAGCGCCGCTAACTTTAGTGGGTTTTATGTCAGAGCTCTCTCTAGTACAGAGGAGAGCGTGTGATGAGGCAGTGAAGTGTTTAATATCAGCAGAGTGGTGTTGCTCTAACCTTAAATCACTCTTCAGGCAGAAGCACCCCTGAACCTTCGGTTCTGCAATGTTGCTGCTGCCAAAAATATTGTCATTGCAGCTCTGGACTATAAATGAGCTTGAGCAGTGGGCATATGTTAGCACTGGGAAATACTGTTTATTCTGTTTCACCTTGTTCAGCAAAGTGTTCAGCCTTTCCAGCGGCTTTTGAAATTCCTGGAGCACTGAAGTCCTCTTTCTTCTCTTTTGTTATTTCACTGACATCTGCAGAGTGACACTAAAACTGAGTTTAATTGCTGTTGTTGATGGCATATTGCTATATAGCATCAATAATCTTCAGCCATTGGAACTCCCAGAGCTTGGCTTGGTTGCTTCAAGAAAAAAAATGAGATGCTGACAAGCTTTGTTTAACTGTGGCTGATGGTTTGAAGGAGTTAAGGAGTCAGTTTCATGTTGAGAAAGCAAGATCAAACACTTTTCTCCTTTAAAAATACTTTGATTTTGTAATATTCTGGCTGAAGGAAAAAAATACAAGAAAAAGTACTTCTTGTCATTTTTATAGCTTCATATTTGTCAGTTCAAGTGCTTTGGATATCCTCTGTGATAGGAGTTTATTTTTCTAGATGGGATTAAGAGATAAAAAAATATATTGCAGTTCTAGACTTTTGATAAATGGTAGCAACCCATGACACAGAAATAAAAAGTCCCCAGAATATCTGAGGGACTTGAGCTCTTCTAGAGTTTTTTTTTCTCTCACAGCCTCTCCTTGAAAAATTGCATCAATCTTTTTAGCATGCCGTATTCCAAATAAATCAGATTTGAAATTTTAATTCAATATTCTCTAGCTTTAAAAGCCCCGTAGGAAACAGAATCTCAGCCAGTCAGAGCAGGGACGAGGCTGCTCTGCCTTGCCTGGGCTGGAAGGGTTTGCCCAGGGCAGATGCTGTGGAGTTTTATGTTAGCATAAGAATTCCCAGAAAAAAAGGATTTCCTCGCAGTGCTTTCAGAGCTACTTTATGGTCTCCTTGGATTGCTGGAGTGAATTCAGTCGCTGAGGATTTAGATCTTTGAGCCAGATGTGGGCCTTGATTACAGCAGAATCAGCCTTTTCTGGAGTCCCCATATAACCCTGAGTAACTTGTGATCCCTTTAGTGTTGCACATTCTCCTCCTGTTTGACAGTAAACCTTGAAAAGAGTTGAATTCAGGGAAACTGAATTAAAAGGAGTGAAAAGTAGGTAACCAGGCCATGATACACTGATTACCTGTCTCCAATATTCTTGTTTTTAAATCATTTAAATTTTGAAATACTTCCTTTTTCAGGAGGCAATAAAAAGAGTTTGCCTGCTACCACAAACCAGCCAATTTTTGTTCCCTTGAATTCCTTGTTGCTTTCTTTGAGTGCTCTTGAGAGCCTTGCTTGGATGCCTTCTGTGAACAAGCACCACGCTGGTTTAGCAGCAATGGCAGGATCAGGATCAGGATCATCGTTTGATGAGGAACTCGGGTCCAACTCAGTGACCTCAAGGACGAGGTTATTCTGCTGTGTCCATTTCTCCTGGTGTGGGAACTGTAGGGTGTGAGCAGGTCCTTACCAAGGAAAGTAGAAAAGTTCCTCAGCCAGAAATGGAACCCACACTGCTGTGTGGAGGTGGGAATCCCTTGCAGGCAGTTTGCAGATTTCCAGGTAAATCCATCCTCCAGCAGCTGCTGTCTGAGGCTGTGATTCCTGGTGCATGGGAAGGGGAAGGTGCAAGGCAGAGCGTGTGTCCCCACTGTTCATGGACAGCAAACCCCTCCAAATCCAGCAGGTGCTCGGGGTTGGCAGTGGGAACATTCTATGGCTGTTCATTCCTTTATCTCAGGAGGAAACACCACTTGGCACCAGTTTGCTCCGTGGCAGTTGGAATGAATTGCTGACCTGGTTGGGCACTGTCAGGCGAAGGACGTGCCAGCCTGCAAGAGGGGCAGCGTGCAGAGCCTGTGGTGCTTGTGGGGAGCGTGCACCCACCTCTGAGCAGCTTTCTCTGTCCCTCAGTGTGGATATTGATCTGTGTGTGTGTGGAACTGCTGCTTCACACTGACCCGGGGTTCTCAGAGAGGCCTCTTAGTCATGAAGGATATGGATCAGCATTTTTCCACCTCTCAGAGGAGTCAATGAAGTCTCACCTCTTCTGATCAGGGAGGATTTTCATTTATTTATTTAGAGGCATCCAGCCATGGGAGAAGCCAGCAGCCAGGGACAGCACAGCCAGGATGCACCTGCCCATTTACAACCCCTTGTGCTTTGTGGTTGTGCTTGAGATTTTCGGTGCTTTCTGCATGAGATGTTGCTGCACCCTCTGTTGGAACTTGCAGTGCAAGGAGTTGTCTTTGGAATGACTCTGAGGTTTCTAAGGGAAGTGGCATGCCAGGCTGGCTTCTTCCCACCCGTCCTTGGTGGCAGTGCTGCACGCTGCCACTCTGCTGATCTCGTGCTCTGCCCCAGTTCCCCTTTGGCCCTGAGCTCCTGCCCTTCACCTCATAGCTGCTCTTATTTTTAGTTGTGGTGCTAGTCTGGGATTTTGAGTCAGACATTGAAGAGAAGTCATCCCTTTGAAAGTGTTCATCATTTCCTCTCGATGACACAAACGGGGATCTGACTTCTTCAAAGAAATCCCCCAACATACCACAGCCTGTCAAGATCTAGGGTGTTGCATGAGCAAATGCAAATTATCTGCAGGCTGACGTTCTGTTTACCTAAAAGTATGAAATAAAATGAAGAGTGATGCCTGTTTAGCTCATCTTTACAGGATGGGTGGGGAACACTTGGCATCAGGAAACTTAGAGGCTGCAGATGCCACGTCAGCAATCTTACAGCCATGTGAGCCTGTGCTGGTGCTGGACCAAATTCCCTGTGCCACATCAGATCTGTGCTGAATGGGTTAATTTTGCACCATCTGTCTTTGTGCTAGATCAAATATTGTTTCTGTTGTGGTAGCCAACATGAGGCCAGAATAAGCTCAGAGTAATATCAGCTAATCCAACAGAAATATGATTATGTACCTGTTCCTTCTCCAGATCATATCTGCAATAATAATGGGTGATTTAGCAACACAAAATCCTTGTGGAGGCAGGGGAGAAGGCTGATGGTGGAGCACTTCTGCTGGGAATACAGGCTCCGACAGCTGGAGTTGTTCAGCCTGGAGAAAATATGGCTCTGGGGAGACTTCAGAGCTCCTTCCAGTGCCTAAAGGAAGCTGGAGAAGGAATTTTTACAGAGGGATGGAGTGATAGGACGAGTGGGAATAGCTTCAAACTGAAAGATAGTAGTTTTAAGTTAGATATTAGGAAGGAATTCCTGGCTGTGAGGATGGTGAGGCCCTGGCATGGGGTGCCCACAGAAGCTGTGGCTGCCCCTGGATTCCTGGAAGTGTCCATGGCCAGGTTGGATGGGGCTTGGAGCAGCCNCTTCAAACTGAAAGAAAGTAGTTTTAAGTTAGATATTAGGAAGGAATTCCTGGCTGTGAGGATGGTGAGGCCCTGGCATGGGGTGCCCACAGAAGCTGTGGCTGCCCCTGGATTCCTGGAAGTGTCCATGGCCAGGTTGGATGGGGCTTGGAGCAGCCTGGGACAGTGGAAGGTGTCCCTGCCCATGGCTGGGGTTGGATGGTCTCTGAGGTCCCTTCCAACCCAAACCATGCTGTGATTCTGTGACTTGAGGGCTGTGGGTAACCCCAATGTGATGATTTCCTTGCAGCTGGCAACAGAGACATAATAGGAGTGTCTAACTCAGATTAGATACTTAGCTTTAAACAAGTCATTATGAGCCAAGAAATTGCAGTCCTAGTGCAGAATGGCTTCCCAGGGAGTCACCTGAGACTCAGAAATGTTGGTGATTTAAGTTTGCGTTTTGCACACCGCAGTGACCTCCAAGGTGCTAATTGGAGGTTAACCAAAGCAGAACAGCTGGAGTTCTGCTGCATTTTGAAGTATTGCACATTTTCAAGAGCGAGTTCATTTAAGTGCTGTCTGGGAGGCTCTGCTGTTCCCTGCTTGGCAGGAATCTCAAGACTAATACCTAAGAGGATTAGGGAGCATCGCTGGATGTTAAACACGGTCCAGGCTAAGCGGTGTGCACCGGTGAGCTCGTGCTCCCGGGGCTGTTTGGGGAAGCTGTTACTTGCTGATCTAGAAAAAACAAGCGGCTTTGTGGGGAAATACCTTTCCCTCAGCCAAATCCTTGGTGTGTGTCTCTGATGCTCCCACCCAGCTCCATGTTTCCACCTGCCCATGTTGTGCTGTGCTCACTGCAGTGGTGAGTGTTGCAGGAGATGCTGATGAACAGCAAGTTTCCTTTTCCGTGATGATTTTAGCTCTTATAATGTGCTCCACTGAGCTTGTGTTGTCTGGTTGGACAGGAATGAGTGGGCATCCAGCCCACCAACACAGGGCTGAGCTGGAGAAGTTGTCATAAAAAGCTCAAGCTCAAGTCTGTCCTTGGCTGGTAGAGCAAAATGACCTTGTGGTACCTGGGTTTCCCTGGAAAATCACTGCAGTGCAGAGACAAGGGGATGGAAGGCAATTGTGTCTCAGGAAAAAGTGAAGTTCTAGGTAGCTTCATGGTAACATTCCATCTGGTTTTCTTTTTTGTTTCTACCTTGATATTGAGCAAATCATAAGGATAAAAAAATGTAACTGCCTGTAAACTATGGTAAATGTCAACATTTTCAAAATACATCTGTTGTGATCACAGCATCCTTGAGTTGGGTTACACAGGATGCTGCACTTTTTGCATTTTAGTGCTTCTATCTTTAGAAGCACCAGAGAATCACGTGTCTCACATTCTTTATTTGGGTTTTGCTCATTTTGTTTGATTTCTTACATCATAAAGGATTTGCCTGTGTCTGCATCTTCTGCTTGGAAACAAAGAAGGGACATCTGTAGGAACTAAGTGGTAATCCTTGGGAAGAGCTGACCAGCAGCTCATGCAGAAAAGTGTGCTGAATTTAGAACATTCTTTAATGGATTGTAAGAATCCAAATGATGGAAAATAACACCATGCAGGGCTAGGGGTTGGGAAAATGCTGGTGGTGGTGTATCTGGAAACACTGAGCTCAAGTGACAATGATGGAGAGCACAGTGCTGTGCCAGAGTGGAAACCTTCCCAGCACTGGCCAAATGTATGGGTAGGAAAAAGACATTAAAGAAAGAGTGACACTAGGAGGGGGAGTTAGGAATTATAGCATAAAAGACCCTTCTGTCTGGTTAATCTGTGCCATGGCAAAAAGCAGTGTCCGGGTTAAATCTGCTCCGCACGTTGGCACTGCAAGTTTTTAAAGATGGTCTGAGGCAGCTGCAGCCAATTGTATTTGCACAGATAAGCTGGAACAAGTAAATAGACTCAGAAAATCTGGCTGGATTTATCTTCAAAGCATTTTTCAAGCAGCTAATTGAAAATTAGCCAAGCCACCTTCCTGATTTCTTGCATATTGTTGCAATAATTTCCCGGTGAACGGAAAGCACTTGGAAAACACACAAAGGGTTTGTGAGTGCTAAGCTCTACTATTTGGAATTCATATAATTATAAATATGTCCTTGCTCATGTTATGATTCAAAGCCAGTTTCTGCTGCTGTCTTCCATGCTTCAGACTCCAGTAGGGCTGGTCAAGTAAAAGCAGGTCTCTGACATGAGGGGTGGCTCAGGATATTCCTGTTGCTCCCCATGTCTAAGAACTTCCTCGCTCATCCTCTGTCTGTCCCTGCAGCACTGATGGTGAGCACAGCATTCAGTACACGGTCAGCTGGCTGCTCTCTGTGTGTGTTTCTCATTCCTGAAACTTTTCCATGTGTGCAGGACCATGCTGCTCCCACAGGAATTGCTTCCCAAAGGCTCCAGGCTGGTTCTGGTGCCGATCCCACAACAGCAGCATCCTCTGTGTTGCTGATCCAAAGGGATGCTTTTTGAGAGTGGGCTAAAACTGTAAAGTTTACACTTGGTGTGAGCTGGGTGAAGTTCCTCAGTTGCCAGGAACACAGTTCATTGTTACTCAGAACAAATCACTCATCCCATTCTTGCTTTTATCTCCCTTGCTCTGGTGCCCAAAGGACAAGCCCTGTTCACAGGGCTGGGATGTGGATTTATCTCACTTCTGGGAGGCTTCCCCACTCCTAAAGCAGCCAGTGGATTACACTTGATCCATATGGTGTTTATCAGCCATGACAGGAGTGCTGCTAATCCTCCCAAGCCAAACTCTCCAAGGAACATTCAGTGTTTGTTACCAAGAGAAGTTAAATGGACAGCGCTGAATGAATTTATCTCTTGCTGCAGTAATATGAGCTTGGTGCTTGGTTGTGGACTTTCCCAGTTCTAAGTACTTGATCAGTAAGTCCAGGCTCACTCACACATCCAGGAAAATAAAAATAGAGGAGACCCATCACAGCCACCCAGCATTGCCTGGGGCTGCTCCTCTCCTGTTTGCAGTACACTTCTGATCATTTTTAATCCCTTACCCCCTGTTCTTTAGGAAATATCTCCCTGTATGCAATAGAATTGAAAAAAAGTGCTAAGTCTACTCATAAACTGTGCTCAGCTGTGGAAAGCAGAAGTTATGTATAGATGTTATTTGCCACAATAATACCATATAAAAGTCAAAAACCATAATGTGGAGGGGAAGATTAACTATTATTGGGCATGTTTCAGCAAATGGGATTATTTTGCATGTCAGTTATGAGTTAATTTGCAACATTAATCTCATTGCAGACCTTGGCAGAAATACAGAATGTTTTTAATTGGTCCTGTGACTTTTTAAATGATCACCTGATGAAAAGCCTGTAAGTTTTACTATTGATTTAATGCTAAATATTATGGGGGGGGGAAGTCTTTACAGATTTCATCAGGAAATACAAATCATATGCTTTCATTGCCTTGCTGCTTCTGCTGTGTTGACTCGATAATGTTGGCAGTCTGGAACCAGCTGTACAGTGGGAAAAAAATTAAAAATCTTGCAGCAAAATGAGGAAATCTATGGCAGAGAGATAATAGCATTGGGACTGATTCAGTGTAAGCAAGAAATCACCCGCTGAGTCATTAAAACCAGAGATGAATGGGAGGCAATAAATGGATGGCTCGGAAGAATATGAATGATTAGGAAGTGCATGAAGTTGCTTGGGTTTTTTCCCCTGAAGATTATATTTTGTCCTCTGAAGTGGCATATGGCTCCTGTGAAAGCTGATACCCACAGAGAACGTGTCACAGCCAGTTTATAAATACTTCAAGAGGTGCCAAGCAGCTCGGGGGACGGCACGGAGCAGGAGTGGGCTCCCTGCCCGTGGCACCTGGGCACGAGTCATTAGCCCAGGTCCACTGGGACGTGTACAGGAGGGGGGTGTGGGGCTGAGAAGGCTTCTGGGTGTGGGGAAGCATCTGCTGCCCGGAGGAAAGGCTGGCTGCTTTCTTGGAAATGTTTCACCCTGTTTGCCATTAACTCCCACTAGCAGTGGCAGGAGGTGAAGGGAGGGTGATGCGGTCACCTGGGTCCAGTGGCCCGGACTGCTGCCACCAAGGAAATAAAACCTTTGATGGAGAGCTGTAATCTCTTTCCTGAGTCATGAAGTACCAAAATATCAATATAAATTCATGAGGTATCAAAGGAGAGATCCCAGTGTTTAAAGGAGTGTTTCCTCCAGGGTGAAGCTGGGCCGGTTTGGGAGCTTGTGGCTCCTGCTTGCATATCAGGTAATAACAGAGATGTGCTTTTTGTGTCTGCTGAAATCAGTGAGAGCAAAATCAATCCCCAGCCAAGAATCCTTATTTACAAGTGCAGTCAAGTGTAACATCAGACATGAGTCTGATACAAGTTTGATAGGAGGAGGGTGCAGCTGCAGTCCTGGCTGCTGTGCAAGGAGGCGTTTGATTTACATGAGTATCAACCATTCCGCCCCTTAGAGCCTGATTCAGCGCCTAATAATCACTCCTGACTTTAACAGAGTGCTAAAGCAGGCTTATTTATTGCTTCCAATATTGCATCCAAAGATGAGAAACAGATTTAGAGCTGTGAGAGTCATAAGAACACTGGAGAGGCAAAAAAGTGGAAAAAATAGAGCCTTGCAGCGAGGCATCATTTTTATTTTGTGTGCCAGCACATTATAACAGTCTGTCTCTGCAGAAAAATTTCAACCCCTGCAGTCAGTTTTTGCATTTACACTTTACACATCAAAGTTACCTGGCTGTACTCAGCCAGCTGAGGTTGGAGTTACCTGCAGGAGTGTGGAGCTGCAAAGCAACGCCCTCCTTCCCGCCAGGCTCACCTGCCCTGCGCCGTCATCAAATCCCTGCTGGAATCTGGACCTTGAAATAGGAACTAGTCCATGCACTCAGACAGGGTAATTGAGATAAAACTATTTGCAAATGAAAGTTTGACCTCATTTGTTTAACCTATTTTAAGGACCAGGCGTGTTGTAGCGCTACTGACATGAATGTTTAAGATTTGGTAGCACATGTGGGCTCTGCTCTGCCCTCCTGCTCTGAGCGTCACCTTCTGCCCAGTCCTCCTGCTTCAGTGCCTGCAAGACCTGCTGGTGCACAGAACCACATCTATTTAGCAAATGTCAATCATTTTTTTACAGCTACACACAGATAAGTCATTAAAGTCTTCACAAAGGCTGTATTCCCAGGTTACAGCTATCTGAACATAGTTCATTTCATCAGGGAAAAAATGCCATTTTTTTCCTCTTCTGTGCTGATGAGGCTGTCATCTCATGGGGAACATTTTTGTGGGAACTTCTTGAACCGATATTGGCAGAATTATTGAGAAGTACAGGATGCTTTGAGGATGCTCTCTAATAAAACAGTTCTCGCCTAGCATTTTTTGCTTCTTTAAGACCAGTATTCAACAGAGAACCTAATTATTTTCATCATTTATAGTTCAGCCAAGGTATTTAAGGAAAAATACTCTTGGTTGCTGGCACGGTCAGGTGCTGCAATGCACAGGAACAGGGTGAAAGGAGGCAGTCTGCATCGGTAATCAGGTTAGAGTCAGCTGCCTCTGCCCTCCAGCCTGCTCTGAAATGGCATGTAGTCTAATTAGTTATAGAAAGGATTTTACTGAATAGTTGTAAACAGATCTGAGGGCTTGGACTAAAATCAATCTGACTGTGGAAACTTTTCAGGATAATTATAAACTGTTATTGGCAGAGTGTGAAAGAGAGACCAAAGGACTTCTAGCAGTGGGAAACTTGTAGCTGTGTGGGCTGTTCTCTGTGGGGGAAGGAAGGGGGATGGAGCTTGTGGGGGTCTCACCAGCTCTTTATCAGGGTTAAAGGGTTTCAGTCGGTGGGGACTCTGCCTTAGAGGTGTTTTTATTTTAAGGGTCTTGAATGTTTTGTTCTTTTCTCTAATATTAGTGATTCCCTGACACCTGAGCTACCAACACATTCCATGGTGGAAGACACATGACCAGGTGAACTGCTCAGTGAAATGTTTATACTTACTAAAAAAAAACCAAAAAAACAAAAAAGACTATTGGAGGGGTTTGAGCATGGTTTTATATAAAGGCATGTAAAAATTCTCTTTGCACAGATCAGAATGGTCTTGGCTCAGACCTTCAGCGTCTCTCTACTGAAGTAAACGCTGAAAGTTGCATCTCCTGGGCAGGCTGGCCCTCGCTGCCCCACAAAGCCACCCTGGCCACCAGCCCACCTCAGTCTGCCACCGGACTCCGCATTCCCGTTCATGGCAATGCCCCAGAACTCCACCAGAGAAAATGGCTTTTGTTTCACTCAGCCCCTCGACTTCTCCTGCCCATCGCCGGGTCCCGGCCAGCCCGGGAGGGATGGCTGCAGCACCCCCCTGAGCAATGGCATTGCATCCTCGGGGGCTCCCAGCCCCTCCGACTCCTGTGCCCAGCCCCTCTGCACGCCCGGCCCGGCCGACGAGGAGACGCCGTTCGAGGAAGGGATCAAATACGTGTCTGCTGAAGGGGAGGAACTGGCCTGCGGCTGGGGGGGCTTCACCCCCGGCTGCTTGCAGCTCTGCAACACCTCCAAAGGGGTCTTGTTCTTCCTGTGCGTGGCCTCCTTCCTGCAGGGCATGACGGTGAACGGCTTCATCAACACCGTCATCACCTCCATCGAGCGCCGCTTCGACCTGCGCAGCTACCAGAGCGGCCTGATCGCCAGCTCCTACGACATCGCGGCCTGCGTCTGCCTCACCTTCGTCAGCTACTTCGGGGGCAACGGCCACAAGCCCCGCTGGCTGGGCTGGGGGGTGCTGGTCATGGGCCTGGGCTCCCTGCTCTTCGCCCTGCCCCACTTCACCACGGGGCGGTACGAGGCGCGCTCGGCGGCCGAGGTGGGCGTCTGCGGGGGCAACCAGAGCCTGCCCTGCTCCCAGGCTGCCTCCAGCCTCTCCGGCTACAGGTTTGTCTTCATGCTGGGGCAGTTCCTGCACGGGATGGGAGCCACGCCGCTCTACACGCTCGGCGTCACCTACTTAGATGAAAACGTCAAGACCAACTACTCCCCTGTGTACATTGGTGAGTGGGGCTGAGGGGCAGCTCCAGCCCTTTGGAAGCAGGGTGATAGGAAGCCCTCTCCCGACGCTGCTCAGCCTTTTGTTCCTGTTGAAGGGCGAGGTGGAAATCGGAGGGACGTGGCAGCTGTTGGGGGAGGTTTTGATTATTTCCCAGGAGGAAAACTGTGAGCTCGGTTGGGTGTTTTTCCTCCCTCAGCTCGTGCCTTGTAGATGGAGAGTGGCTCCTGCTGCTGGCATGGGGCCAGCCCATGTGGCATTAGCATCACTGGCAGACAGCCAGGAGGCCATACCCCATCCCTGCAAGGGGCATAGAATCACGGCATGATTTGGGTGCAAAAGGACCTTTAAAGGTCATCTAGTCCAGTGAGAAGGGACGCTTTCAACCTGATCAGGTAGCTCAGAGACCCATCTAGTCTGACCTTGAATATTTCAAGGGATGGAACATCCACCACCTGTTTGGGCAGCCTGTGCCAGGGTTTTATCACCATCATTTATATCTAATCTAAATCTTTAGATCATCATCCCTTCAAGCCTCAACACAGCAGGGATGGTCTCTGGGCTGCTCAGCTGCAAAGCACAGCCAAGAGAAGAGGCTCAGCTCACTCCTCGGTATCACTGGTCACTCAGCAGTTTTCAAACACACACAGCCCTGTTGGTAAAAGTGCCAAAGGGGTGATCTTCTCGCAGTTTCAAAATGCATCAGTCTGCCCACGCTGTATCCGAAGGCTGTGTAGTGTGGGAAGGAGATCATCAAGGAGATCATCAGCAAGCTGATGTGTTGTTTAAACAGCAAACTGAAATAAGTGCCAGTGGTGCTGTGTTTAGTGTAGACATTTCATGTTCTCAGTGGGGAGGAATCCTGCTGCTCATTGCTGTGGCAGTCAGGATGTGGCAGTGGGATCAGCTGCATCCCTGCTAAATATGGTTTCTTTCTAAACCAATTTTACCTGCCCCATACTATAAAACTTCCCAGCTTGGATGCAAAAGCTTCCCTGGAACAGAAGTGTGAGAGGAAAACTTGTTGGAACAAATTGGGTTTGTGTCTTGGTGGTTTAGGGGGAAGGGTTTGAGGCAGCCAGAGGCTGAGCATCCTGCATCCAGGAGGGAATCAGGCTGGGGATCCCTGGATGATGCGCTGCTGGTTGTCTAACACGACTTGTTTTCCCTTTCAGCTGTTTTCTACACTGCTGCAATCCTTGGGCCTGCAGCGGGTTATCTGGTAGGAGGAATGTTTCTAAATATTTATACTGAAATTGGCAGAGAGTAAGTCGTTAAAAAAAAATCTTGTTCCTTTCCCTTTCTGCTCTGTGTTTCCTTTGGGGTAGAAAAAAAACAATAACAATGATCTGGAGCAATGAGCTGGTGGCTGGGTGGAAGTGTGCCTGGGGTGTTGGGTGGTGTGTCTGCAGGCAGGGAGGCTGGAAGGGTGGTTTGCATTAGTGCTGCTGCTGGAGGGAAACTGCTGACAAACCTGTCAGCTGAAATCCTTCCTCACGCTGCTCTGCCTGTGCTAATGAGGCTGCGAGCAGCAGGTGAATTTTTTGAATGAGTTCCCTGGTGAAGTGGTGCTCCCAGCAGTGCTGCTCACCCTCCCAGTCGTCCCACCGGGATGCTTAGCTCCTCCTTGCTTTGTAATATTTGTAATTTGTTCTTGTTTCCTTACAGGCTCTTTGGTAGATCATAGAATCATAGAATTATTTGGGTTGAAGGGACTTTAATGATCCTCTAGTGTCCCTAGGCAGGGACACCATTTACTAGACCAGATGAATGGATTAGAATGGGGGAATGGGTTTCCAGGGGAAGAAATGGGTTATTTCCATCAGTTTTCTTGCAAAGGGTGTTTTTGGGATGGAACGAGGATCTTGGCAACCCTCAGAGCACAGCTGAAAGGAGTGAGGTGAATGTGCAAACCTGAGATGAAACGAGAATGAAATGGTGTGGTTTCCCCGGCTCGTGAGGTGTTGTGCTCTGGTACTCAGTGCTGTGCTGAGGCAGGAGGGATGGTGGCATCCCCATCAGATCACTCCGTTTCCTTCGCTGTCACCCCCCCCTGTCAGCCTCGGGGAGAGGCACACGGAGCCGCCCTGCTCCATCTCCAACCACCCTCGTGTCCCTTTGGCTTCGCTTCTTGCAGGATCGACATCGCCCCCGAGAACACGCTGTGGGTGGGGGCGTGGTGGATCGGCTTCCTGGGGGCCGGAGCCGCCTCCCTCCTCATCTCCATCCCCATCCTGGGCTACCCCCAGCGCCTCCCAGGTACGGGCTCCTGCCCCGGGGACTGGGGGCTGGCACTGCGCGGTCTCCCGCTCGCCCCGGGGCTTCCATCCTCCCGCACGTGTGGAGCTGGGGACGTGGGAGCAAAGGAAGAGCTTCCTGTGTTGAAGCTGTAATTCCGAAATGGATTTCACCCCTCTTGGCTTTCCATCTGCCTCTGTTACTGCTGCTCCCTTGCAGCTGTTGGTGGAGGGAGGATGTCACGTTGCGTTTTCCCCCTGCAAATCCAGAGCTGCAGCAGCATCCACAGCCCATGTCTGACACGCTCCTTTGCCTCTCCTTTGCAGGATCCCAGCGCTACATCGTTATGAGGGTGTCAGAGGCTCATCAGCTAAAGGATGGGAGCCACAAAAAAGCATCGGATCCGGACTTTGGGAAGACAGTGAAAGATCTGCCTCGGTGAGAAAACCACCCCACACAGAGGTTAGGGAGCCCGCTCCCGAGGGGAGAGAGTAATGAGCCCAAGCTGAGCTTTACAGCCCTGCCAGCTCAAATGCTTTGCCCTTCTGCACACAACGACACTCTCTTGCAGAGAAGGTGTCAAAGTGCCTGGTGCTGTCAAGGTCTGGGAGCTCTTGGCGAAGGGGCTGAAGGTGCTGGGGGTCACATGGAGGAGCAGGGGATGAGTGGCCGGTCCCATCTGCGTTTTCAGAAGCTCCTGCCCGCCTGCAGTCCTGTGCCACACACTGAGTTTCGCTGGGAGTGGCTTGATGCCAGGCTTTAGGTGATGGGAGATGCCCGGGCATTGCCAGCTCCCTCCCTCTCCCCAGCAGCATTATTTCTGCCTGTCTGCTTCTGCCTGGCCTCACCTGGCCCAGTTGCGTGTTTCCAACAGCTCCTCCTCCCCAGCGCCTTGGGGCTTTATTCCTTTCCTCTATTTTTACTTGGGTTAGATCCCTGTTTTGTCATTTTCAATGAGAAACGAGATGAGACAGGCCCTGTCATTCTCACAGCTCCATTCCAGACAAGATATACCACACTGTAACTTCCAGTTCCCTTCCTATTTTATTCTTGGTTTCCTTTTTCTTTACTTTTGCCGTCACATCTTCCAGGCACCTTTTATGTGATACTACTTCTTATCTCTCCAGCAAGGCAGTGACACAGCAACTTGCTTAATCATGAGCTGCTGCTCAGCTCTGTGATGGGAACAAAGCAGGGCCCTAAATAGAATGTGATCTTTTAACCACAGATTTTTTGTTACGGATTTTGGAATTTTTTTTTTTTGTTGTTGTTGTTGTGTTGTATTGAAATGGAGGGCAGGGGGAGAGGTCCTGCTTTATTTATTGCTTGGGGTTAGCTGGCATGGAGGCTCTGGATGTTGTGGAGATACCTGGATATTGATTCCTTTTGGAGCTTGCAGTCAATAAGGGAATCTTCCTTTTTTTTTTTTTTTTTTTTTTTTTTTTTTTTTTTTTTTTTC
>VXBU01005400.1:1748265-1783548 GCA_013400315.1 Bombycilla garrulus
TGCAGGCGATAAGGGTAACTTCTTTTTTTTTTTTTTTTTTTTTTTGGTTATTATTATTATTTCTCCCAGGACCGTTTTTAGGGAGGAGATTTTATCCATGTGTGACGGCTGCTCCCTGCGAAGCAAACAATGTTGCCAAACCCCCGGCTGCTGCCAGCAGTCACTTGTTGCTTTAGCTGAGGTCTTTGTTGTGCTGGCCGAGGAGGATGGAGGCAGGTGCTCAGAACTGG
Organism: Bombycilla garrulus; assembly: GCA_013400315.1. NCBI lineage: Eukaryota > Metazoa > Chordata > Aves > Passeriformes > Bombycillidae > Bombycilla > Bombycilla garrulus. The sequence goes on from VXBU01005400.1 coordinate 1,748,496, forward strand.
AATTTTCAGCACCAGTCGAGCTGTGTTGTGTCAACACAACTCACACCCATCTGAAATTCTTGGGGACTTTGTAGGAAGTTTACCAGGGGTTAAGACAGTTTTATGAAGAATATTACGTTGAACAGATTTCAGCGCTGTTATTAAATGGCATTCTTGACTGGGTGCCATTTTCCGAGGTCATGGCTTGTTCTCCTTACGGAAATTGAATTCAAAACCTGCATTTAAATAACGATGAGGCCGTGACTAAAGCCAACACGAACAGGGCAGCAGAGAGGGATGAAAATTCAGTGGTTGATGCTTTTCTTGCTTGTCTGGAGCAGAGCTCCCACTGATTCTGCCGTCTGACAGCAGGAACAGAGACAATCCTCCTCCAGGAGCATCTTTCACACCTCGTTCGTGAATAACAGCCACCCAAAGGTGGGAACTTGAATCAGACAATGCAGACCAGTCCAGACCTCAGTGTGGTTTGAAAGCAGGAACCCAACAGACTTTTGTGGTCCCTGGTTTTGATTAACAAAAGGGAAGTGCCTTCAAGGCTTTCTGCTCTGGAAACTTGCATTAAAGAGGAGATTCCATCTGTGCAGGCAGCTCTTGGGGACACGTGGACCAGGCTGGAGGGTGAGGCCAAGGGACGCTCCCTGTTCCTTTTGTGTTAGTCAGGGATTGTGTGCTACACATTTTCTCAGAGTACGGGCAGTAACAGTCTCACAAAGATAAACTGAAATACTGATGAAATAAAAACTGTTCCATGCCATCGGGTTCTCTGTAGGTGAAGTTAATGAATTGCTGCATTCACAGTGCTGCCCGAGAGCCGGAGCTTGCAGGAATGCAGCCCATACAGCCTAATCCTGTGCCCTGGAGACACTTGTGCCTTAGCCCTCGGGTTGAAAAGGCCTGATAAATCAGCATTTTCCTTTCTCTGCTTCCATATGATTGCTCTCATGGAGCAACCCCTCTTGTCAGAGCAGGGCGGCTCAAAGGAGGGCATGCAGAGCTGCACCAAGAGGCTTTGTGCCTGCAGGCTGCAGGGTGGAGTTTGTGAGGATCCCTGATCTTCAGCGCCAGGAGCTGTTCTCAAAATTTCACTGATCACTCCTGGATTAGGTGCAGGGTGAGACTTTGTTTCATTTCACGGCTTTCCTGCAGCTTCCCCACATTGCAAAATGGGGTTGTTTTATGTTCCTGTGGCGTGCACGTGGTGCTCTCAGTTCCCTCGGTGCTGCTGACAGTGGGTGTCGTTTTGTGCTGGAAAAGCCCCCATTCACATGCTCTAAAATTGCATAAATATCCATTTATTAATGGCTCATTATCTTGTGTTTGTACTCTGGTACAGTCTGGGGTGTCCTGGGCGTGCCAGTGTTTCTCAGAGGAGCAGGCTCTGATCCCAGGGATCCAGGTGATCCCAGCCTACTCAGAACCATTTATGAGAAAGAGTTCCTATATGTGCCCATATCAGTAAAGCCTTGGAGGATCAGCTTTTCAGCTTTTTTAGGTGGTGGGATTCTTCTCTGTGCAGTGCTGGGCCTCCTGAAATACCTTTGGCTGCAAGAACTGGGCACTGCCAAGGCTGTTCAGGAGTTAGGTGATTGCTGGGTGTGTTTAAAGTCCTACTGGTGTAATAAAACATTTTGTGTGGTCTTTGGTAATGTTTTATGTGCCGTAGCTCCTCACAACTACATCTTCTGTCTTCAGACAGATTAAATTGAATAAATCCCTATTCTTATTGCTGAAATGAGTTCCTTTGCGTTTTCCTACTTGCAAGTGCAGCCTGTCACTTTTGAGCAGAGGGCACAAAGTCACACTAGTGCCAGGGAGCAACTCTTCTCTGTGTAAAGGTGAACACACTGTCCATTTTCTGCCTCAGCCTCAAGATCTACAAGCATTTTCTCACTAAAATATTAGGCTTTATGCTACCAAATTAAGCACAGTCAAAAAGATCTGGAAAATAAAATAGTATATTAAACTAATCCCAAGAGCTAGGCAGTGTAAAGCCCCTTGTAATCAAAGTGTAGGAATGTGTGGTATTTCTGTCTTTCAGCTTCTTTGTTCTTTTGCTGTAATGAAATTCTCCACTTCGTGCGAGTAAAGTTGCATAAATCAGACTCTGAGCTGCAGCACGTCTCTCCCTTGCTTGTACCAAGGAGGTTTTCCCTGATCTCACATTTCCACCGGAGCAGGAGGTGGCTGTGCCTTCCTGCTCAGTGACCAGGATTTGTGCCCATCCCAGAAATGGGATAACCCGTGGCACTGGCCTGGCTAGGGGGAACTCATGGGGCAGAATTTGAAGCTTGTTGCAAAACATCCCTTGCAAAGCAATGTCAGTCCCTTAGTTCAATATCCGAGGTAGTGAGAGATAATTGAGACCATTCCCTGTGCCCGAGGGCCTTTCTGCATCTCAGGGATGGAATTGTTGATGGATCTGCATAGAAATGACACATGGCAGTTTCTCAGGCATATCTGTGGCTCTCTCCTAAATCCCAGTGGGTCAAAATAAAATGGAGTTACTCAATTTATACATTAAGCTTCAAGTAAAACTGGGCTTAGATTGTGGCAAAAAATTTGCTTTCTGTTTTTCAGGTTTCTTGGAGGTGTTTCCTCCATATAGAAAGGCTTTCTTGGTATTTCCCCTGTGTTACAAAGCATGCATGGTTATCAGAGGTTGTTATTGTTCTTAGAGTGTGGGTGCACACGTAATGTGTGTATGTGAGGATGTAGCACAAGTTTGCTCTTGGCTGAGTCAGGAGTCCCAAAATATCTGCCAGGAGGCCCTAATAAAACCTTGAAGTGATGGAGATCTGGTGAGGAGTAGTGTCCTCTCAGTACTGCCCCTTTTAAAAAGAGAAAGTAATCAGCCTGACCCTAAATGTTGGAAAATTACTGCTGGAATCATCCACGTAGAAGTCGTGGGTGCCCTTAGTGTGAGTTGTGTCACACACGTACACTCTTTGTGTCACTGGCTGGAAAAACTCCTTCAAACCTCAATTAGCTTCTTTTTGGTGTTTTTCCTTTCAGAGGGTTGCAGGATGATGGGATGCTGCCTCATCTTACATGTGATCCTTCTGACTTAGAAGACCTGAAATTGGAATGTGCCTAAAATCAGTGATTCAATTCCAGTATATTTGTCCTTCCTAGGTCAGTGCTGCTGCTTCTGAAGAACCCCACCTTCATCTTCCTCTGCTTGGCAGGAGCAACTGAAGCAACCCTGATTGCTGGCATGTCCACGTTTGGACCCAAATTCCTGGAGTCTCAGTTCAGTTTAAGTGCCTCTGAAGCTGCCACCTTTTTTGGTAGGGAAACCATGTTTTTGCAATGTTTTCCTGTTTTGCCAACAAATAGAAGAGCACTTTTAGCTCGTTTAAAATGAGACAAATGCTTTGCAGTTTAATTATGGACTGGTTATCCTCTTCAGCTGTTAGATAGGATCATTTCCTATCAGCACACCTACACACAGTGCATTTCCAGAGCTGCATCTACTCACATCAGGAGGAAATGTGTCACTCCTGTAGCCATCTGTTACCCTCTAGAGGAAGGCAAAATAATTGTAATTCCTCCTAGTCCATCACCAGGAAACACTGGCTAAACGTTTCCTCTGAGGAGGGATGTCAGATCGGAGTGGGATATTTTGTCAGCATCCAGAAACTGGGAGAATCCTCATGTGAGTGCCACAGACCAAGGAATGGTGTCCAGCAAGCATCAGCACTCATGATGTGCTCTTCAGAGTCAGTTTTAAGATCTCTGGGTAGGAAAAGCTGTCCTACCAGGCTCATGCCATATTACCTGAGTTATTACAGAGGGCCACCCACTACAGCAACATCCACTGGACTCCCACCAAGAACTCACACAGAGAACAAGGAGTCATTTGTATGCAAAATACACTGCAGTTATTATATTCAAACCAGGAGACTCCTTGCTGACATTTCTAAACTCCCTTGTGTGTTTTTTCCTCGTCTTTTTCAGGTTATCTGGTTGTGCCAGCCGGAGGGGGAGGCACATTCCTGGGAGGATTCCTCGTGAATAAACTGAAACTGCGCTGCTCAGGAATCATCAAGTTGTGTTTGCTTTGCACAGTGTCAAGTCTGCTGGCCATATTCATTTTTTTTTTCCACTGCCCTAACATGCCCATGGCAGGAGTAACCCAGATGTATGATGGAAGGTAACAACAACCAGCCTGTCTGTCTGTCTGTCTGTCTGTCTGTCTGTCCTGAGGGGCTGTGGTTGGAAGTGAAGGATAACTCAAACACACAGTGCTGTCATGTGTGGATGTGTTGGGGGTGACAGTTGGTGTCTGGTCAGTGCTACAGGCAGATATGGAGGGTGAGACACAGAAAGTAGATGTTCTGAGTTTTGCAGTGAGATGGAGTTTATGGAAGTGGCTCCCTAGTTTTACGGGAGGGAAGATCAGCAGCACCAGGATGGGAGATACTTCACTCCTCAGCTGCCTTTGCTGCAGCCCCCATCTCTCTCCAGTGGGATAAACTGCACCAAAAGTGGGGATCTTCTCTCTGGGTGGAATTGTCACCCTAAGAGCTGGTCACTTGAAGTCCCTTGGTGGCTGTGGGAGAGACAGCTCTGGGGCATGGTTAAGATTTGATGGGATGAAAGCCTTCCCAAGCCTGGCTTTATGCTCTCTGGGGATCCACACAGCTCCCACTGTCCCTTCCTCTCCCCATCTCCTCCTGTGAAGTGCTGCTCACTCACTGCTCCTGTGTTTCCCTCAGTGCTTTGCCAGGGGGGCACCTCAACCTGACATCAGCCTGCAATGCCCAGTGTGGCTGTTTGCAGGAGACCTACAGCCCCGTCTGTGGCACTGATGACATCATGTACTACTCCCCGTGCCACGCTGGCTGCAGAGGGGTGTCTGAAAGCCTCAGCAATGGCAGGAAGGTAGGTCTGAGAGCACTGTGGATGAACAGGGTGGTGGCACATCTCTGGAGTGGTTTGGCTGGCTCTGCAAATGGTTTTGCTGCAAATCAGTGTAAAATCAGCCAGAGCAGGGTGGATGCTCTGAGGTACCACTTGAGGTGAAGGCAGAAGGTACTCTGAGGTCACCCTGCTTTGCTTCTCTCGTTGTATCCGATCATCTTTGCCTCATTCTGGGTCAAACTGTGCTGCAATCCATGGAAAATCACCCAGGCTGGCAGAGAGCTTGGTAAGCACCTGATTTCTGTCTTAGTGCTCATTTTGGGTCTTGAATGAACATGATGCACCTCCTCATCCTTCCAGCACGTTGCTGGCCTAAGAAGAGTAGAGTTGATACGCAGCTGCCTGGCAGAGTAAATTTCCCTTGCTTAATTGACCTGTTTGGAAGCAGAGGTGTGTCAAAAATGCAGCTTGATGTCCGCTTCATTCTGAGAATCTAACCAGCTGCTTTCTGCCCTCCCTGAATTTCTTATTTTTAAAGCTCTGACTGTCAACACACTCTCCTCAGCAGAGCCCCCACCAGCCTTTCTTTCCCAGGTCTACCACGAGTGTAGCTGTGTTGACAGAGCCCTCCTGCCTGACTTGGGCGAAGCTGAGGCAGGGAAATGCAGCTCCTCCTGTGCAAAAAAGCCCTTGCTCCTGTGCTTCATGTTCGTGGTCATCCTCTTCACCTTCCTGAGCAGCATTCCCGCCCTGACTGCCACTCTGAGGTAAGCACAGGATGGCCTTGTCCTCTGCCAGCACTGCAGGAAGCCTCAGTCTCCTCCTCTCTGCTTTATCCTGCAGTGGGGAAGGTGTGAGGGGAACCATTGAGTTAGTGGCAGCCTGGAGACATCAGGACTAATTCCTGTGCCAGTCTAGCTGGGAAAGGAAATTTCAGCATTGGAAACTTTGTCCTCTGACATGGGATACTCACATTTACAGCAGGGGTGGAGGGAATTGCACCGGGGTGATCCAAAATCTCCAGAGGGGATGGAGGTCGCAGGTGTGCTGGAGGTCCCAGGTGTGCTGGATTCAAGGGCCTGGAGTGGTGAGGCAGGGAGGTGCAGCCTGGCAGCATTTTTAAATAAACCCCTTTTTTTCCCCAGGTGTGTCTCTGACAGACAAAGGTCCTTTGCCCTCGGGATCCAGTGGATCGTGGTACGAACACTAGGTATGGAGCAGAGGGAATCTGCACACCAGAGTGGGCTGGTGGTTCTGGGAGGCGTGTGCCAACAATAAAACACACTGGTTTGGAAAAGAGGGCAGTAGAACACACACTGCTGAAAAGGAGGATGCTTGCATTCATTTGCTGTCATCCAGGACAACCTAATTCCGTTTGCATGTGATTTGCAAACTGCATGGAGGGTTCTGTAACACCTCACAGGTGACAGAGGTTCAATGTCCTCCCAATGTGCCCTTATTGTAAGGAAAAGGAGCTGAGGTGTTGAAGCTGTTGCGAGTGTCTTTTGGCTCTTGTGCAACATGTAGGTGAGGATGGCCAAAAGACCTGCTGGACTCTCAGATCTTGAAATTCAGTGTATTTTTGATACTTGGTGGCTCTGGGTGCTGCAGGATGAGTTCTCTTAACGCGGTATCAGTAGAGCCTGGTGCTTTTCTGTAAGGGCTGCTGTGTAGGTGCTTCCCAAACTGAAGGTGCCCTCTCTCTGCCCACAGGAGGAATCCCTGGCCCCATTGCCTTCGGATCCATGATTGATAAATCCTGCCTGCTGTGGCAGGAGCAGTGTGGCGAGCAGGGCTCCTGCTACGTGTACCAGAACTCAGCCATGAGCCGATACACCCTCATCGCTGGACTGGTCTACAAGGTGATGCTGCTGCTTAACTGCACTCCCTGATAAAGCAGACAGGTCTTTAGGACATTACATTTTGCTCTGGGAAAGAATTTTACAAAATTGAGTTGCCCTGATCTGGCCCATTCCCAAATTAAATTTTCACACAAGAATTTTCTCAAGGAAGGCAAAAACCCCGTTTGCTTCTCATCAGGTAATGGTGCTCCAGGCACCATCATTCTATTAAATTCCCATTATTTTCTAGGCTTACAGCTTCTATTGCACCATATGAAATACCTCCTTCCAACAGCAACCAAAGTGATTTTTGCTAGAAATGGAGTAAAATATCTAAGTACAGTATATTAGTGAGAGTGAGGGATGGCATTGTGGGCAGGCTGTAAATAACCATTCCCCAGTCACTGCTAGAAAATAAGAGAGCTTAGAGCTGTGGGCTTTATTTATTAGCAGAAAACCATCATTTTAACTGCTCCCAAACAAGCACTTGCCCTAGATACTAGTGTTTAGCAGCTGCTGTGATAAAGAGGTTTTCAAAAGCCTTCCAGCAAAAGACTGAGGCAGTGCTGGCTCATGCAGCACTGCACTCCAGGTGTCCGTGTGGGGCTGAACTTCTCCAAATTCCCATTGCTATGGGGCTGGCTAAATTCAGATTTTTACCCCCTCTGGCTCTGTGTGCTGCTCTGCTTCCCAGGCTGGCTAACATCTCCTCCTCCCCAAAGCTTGGCCAGCAAAGCTCGCTGCAGATGTGGGGTGGGCCCCTGGTTTTGGGGGAGAGCGGACACTAACGGGGTCTCTCCATGGCTGCAGGTGCTTGGGACAACCTTCTTTGTAGTGGCCTGTTTACTCTACAAACCCCCACCTCCAGAGTCAGCTCCAGGCAGCTCGGATGCATCTGAAAATGGCACCAGTGACCTCCAAGAGCACAAGCCTCCACTGCCAGCTGGAGAGGACAAATAGTGCTGTCCACGTGCAAGTGACTTTCTCAGCCTCAGAAGGACCACAAGAAGACATTAAAACCTTCCCCAAAGGGGTTTTTAAATCAACAGTAATATTTGAAATTTTTATTCTTTTTTTTTAGTTGAAGACAAATAATTTAAGTAACCACTGGTGTGCTTTGCTATTTTCTTAACGGCAGAAGCACATTTAAAGTTATGCGTCAGTGCCACGTGCAGTTATTTAATTTTATTTAAAGAAAGGGCTACTGTAGCTTTATTCTGTGTCTGTGACAAGCCAGGACCACGTTCTCCACTCGTGGAAGTAATCACTGGTAACTCCAATGGAGCATGTGTGGTTTGAACCACCGGAGGACCTGGGCCAACTGTATTGAATATCTCAATTGTAAAGCCAACTGTAGCAAAACTCCTGTTGGGACTTCCAAGCCTGGGAGGAGCATTGCTGTTCCACAGTCTGCACTGCAAAGGGGTCAGCTGGCCCTTGAACTGCTGCTTGCACAGCAGACAGCCCTGGCAGTGTCCTCCTCCTTCCCATGACACACAGAATCACTCTGTTCAGGAGCAGCTTCTCTCATTGTGCCAGTTCCTGTTAGTGGGAGAGGAGATTTCATTAGCAAATCCATCAGTACACTACAGGCAGCCATTCCCAGAGCTGCCGAGCACTGTACACTCACTGCCTCTCTCGTTGCAGGGTTTACACCATGGTGACACTTCATTTTTTTATTTGTGTTGTTTAAAAGTGACGCCTTTTGTAACGTACTGTGCAAAACTTGAACTTCTTGCTGTTTGCTGGGCGTGGGAAGATGTGAGACACAGATCTATGCAATGTTTCTCTTGGGTTGTTCTGTAAAGACAGTGGGTTTGGGTAAATGGAAAGGTTAGAGTGAATTTAGTTTGTCTCTAGATCAGTAGCCTGAGGGGTGGGTCTGCCTCGTGGAAGGGGAATGCTGGCTTGAAACTGGCCCGCTTGCAAGGAGACAAGAGAGTGTTCCCAAAATGACTTTCGAATGTGCTCTTGCAATACTGATTTCTGAGGGGCAGAAGTGGAACTGGGACATGTGTGAGTCTGGCTTCCCTCTCCGTGCAGACCAGGCCAGGTTAGTGCTGGGTGTGCCATGCTGGGGTGCCGTGCTGGGTGTGCCTGTGCTGGCCCAGCCACAGGATCCAGGTGCATCCCCTGCTGCAGAACTGTGCTTCCTCTGGGCCAGCTCCCACTCAGAATTTCTTTGTAGTTGTTTTTGTATATTTTGTGTATTTATGCTTTCACAAATGGAGGCAGGATGGGCATTTGCTCCCTTCATGAGCAAAGGACTGACTCTCAGAGTGTTCCTGTCGCAGACAGGGGTGGTGGTGCTGGGAGTGTGGTTGATATTCAGGTCAGTGGAGGAAAGCAGCTTCTTCCATTCACCGATCCCCTTCCACCAAAGCCACATGTGACCTCCCTGCTTCCAAAGCCCTTGTTTCCCACCCCCTGTCGAGTGCTGGGATAGACTGTGCATCCCCTGCCCCATCCCTGGAAGTGCTCAGTGCCGGATTGGGTGGGGTTTGGAGCAAACCTCTCTAGCAGGGCACTGAAATAAAATTATCCTTAAAGTCCCTCCCAACCCAAATCACTCTCTGATTCCGTTCCTGTCTCTAGTAACTGCTGGAAAAACTAAAAGTGGTAAGGGTAAGGTGGATGGTGGCTTTTGGGTGGTTGTGGACAGGCAGCTGGTGCAGCTTTGATGGGGCAGGAAGACAGGAGAGCCCTGTTTCTCTAGGGAGGCAGGATTAGACCCACTGATGCAGGATTTAACTCCAGCACTGCCCCAACACCTTCACCCGGGTCTGGAGCCACCTCCAAACATGAGCCTGTCTCCAGGCCTTGCTCTTCCCAGCTTAGACACTTTGGGTGCAAGCAGGGATCTTAGATGGGGAAATGCATGAATGTATTTTGAGAGCATATTTTATGTATGATGTATTTATGAAGGTAGAAGATTTTTTATATATATATATGGGTATATATATATATATATGTGTGTGTATGTATGGATATTTCAATGCAATTTTAGTGTTTCTAAAATATACTTTTCTGTGTGTGTTGTTTCCAGAGCTAAACAAAAGCTCCTGGGATTCTGGGCATTTATTGTGTTGCTGTGGGACTGGCAGTTCGAGGATTTTAGCAAGCAGCAATATGGCATTCTTGTTCCATAAACAGGCTGTTTGGGTATACAGGTAACTTAAAGTATTTGGAAATATGTTTCCCAGTCTGATATGAAGTACTATATTGCTATAAAAGCATACAAAAATAAACCACTCTTTCACAAGTACCTGTGTGTGTGTTTTTCATCAGTTGTCTCCTTTCCCACCTGCAGTTCTTGACAGGGGTGCATCCGTGGTGCCATTTGCTGCAAGCTCATTGTGGGACCTCCAGGGAGGACAGTTGGAACTCAGGTTTGTGTTTAATTTGTACTAATAATTTGTTTAATTTGTGTTAATAAAGCCCCTCTTGGCTACAGGAGCTTCAGGTATCAGGTGACATGGAGGCCCTGTGGGTTGGTGTCTCCTGCTGATTTACCCGCTCCTCCTGGCACAGAGGATTGTTGCTTTTGAGGGCAAAAAGAGGTTTGTGGTTGCTGGGGAAGAAGAATCATTGCCCTTCTTCATCCACAGACCGATCCTTAAAGCCGTGTAGTGTCTGCCAGCCCTGTGCTGGGTAAATAAAGTCAGAAGTTCTGTGTCACCTGTGGTTTGCTCAGGGCCATTCACGCTGCTGGGGACTGCAAACAAACCCTGGTTAGTGCTGAGGAGAGCCGCGGGGAGGAGAAGCAAATGAGCGCTCAGAGGGAGGGCAGGCAGGAGGAACTGGATGTTATTTATTGTGGGCAACATCCCAGGCAGTCAATGAGCCGTTCCTCTCAGCTGAGGAGTTTGTTTGGAAGCTTCCTGGAGGTTTTAAAATGCCAGTAAATAATAGCTTTGAGTGACACACAGATGGTTCTGCAGAGCTTCCCAGCCTTCCCCTGCTGCCACGATCTCTCTCCTACGCCTGGATGTGCAGAAGAGCCTCGATTCCTCCCCGTCCCAGCCCTGCATCCCTCGGCTGCCCCTGCCCCGTGCCTGCAGCCCTCCTGCCTTTGTACCAGAGGCAGGAATGGGAAAAAAACCCAGTTCACTGTTCATGCTTAGCTTCGTGTAACACAGGAAAGAGAAAGAAACACCAACCAAGCAAACAGAACGTGTTTGGCGTGAAGTGATTTCAGCAAAAAGAAGAAACCCCCCTTTTCCCAGGGGTCCCCCCTGCTCGTGGCCGTGGGTCAGGGCTCTGTGCAGGGCCAGGAGGGGCTGGGGAAGGTGCCGCTAGATGGCAATGGAGCACGGTGCCACGGCCAGCACCTCCGCGCTGGTGACAGCGCCTTCCTGCTGCTTGAGGGAAAGGACGGGAATCGATCACTGCGCGGGATCGCAGCTTTGCAACAGCAAAGCCACAAACACGTTCTATGAGATCCAAAAGTAAAATTTTAGTATCTAGTGATCCATTATTCTAGGGAAAATACACAGTTTGTAAGCAGAAAGCTGTGCAACAGGTGAGGGTTCAAACAGCGCAGCTTTATTATTTCTGCAAAAGCTGGTAAATTCTTATTTGAAGCGTTCCCTTCCCAAGCAGGGATGGAGGGCTCTGAAGTGTCATTCGAAGGGCAGGGGTTTTTTTTTGTTTTCTTTCTTTAGATGTTATAATTTAGGGTGTTATTAGCCTGATCCTTTCATCTCACTCTGAGACAAGCCTGCCTCTATTCTCCAAAGTTAAAAGGATGTTTGGTTTGGAGCACAAAGAATAATCCCAGGTGCTCTGGCCCAGCTGGAGCTGCATGGTAAACCTTATGCTGAGCCCAGTGGTCTCTGGGTCAGGCTCATAATTAATAATTTATCTAACTTGCTTTAAAATCAAACAAAAATTAAAAAGAAGAAGGAAAAAGGAGGAGTGGTAGGTTAAGGGAAGCATGTGTGTTTTACCAGGCAGGGTTACCTCAACCCAACAAATGTGAGGTGTGAGGGGTGGCTGTGGCTCTGCACAGGAGCAGAGCTGGGTTTCCATTACACAGTTGCAGGGAATTTGAGGAAGCAGAATGTGCTGGCCTTTTCTGTGGCCAAATAATTTTCTCTGGAACAGAATAAAAGCCAGAATTTTTTTGTCTTCCCTCAAGTTTTCATACTGACCTGCAGGCAGCAATTTTAGAAAAGGAAAATGAGACCATTCTGCTTTTCTAATGAGGTGCTGTGTGTCTTCTCCAGCCAGGAACCCACTGTCAAATTTCTTAGAGATGCACAGAAGAATGAATCTCACATTAAATTAGAATTTTCTGTGGTGTTACATCTCGCCTGCTTCATTACCAAGTAACACTGTCAGTTAAGAGAGTCCTGAGAAACCTCCTAAAAACGCATACAAAGGGATGAACACACCATGAATTCTCTTACAACCCTCTCCTTCTAGTAAGGGGGAAGCAGAGCTGCTGTAAAATGAATATTGCAGTAGTTCAGTGAAACACTGATGCACGAGTAACTATAGAAACTGTAGCTCCAGACATGAGTGTTCAACATACTAATGTGCCCTGCTTCAGACTAATGTGAAAAATGTGATCTCTTACTATTCTGACTTTCTGGTTTAAAAATACAAAATCTGTTCCAAGTGGAGCAATGCTCTGAAAACTGATGAAATCCCACATGAAGCCTTGCACCTCAGCAGGGGGAAGGATTGAAAATCCTCAGCTACCCGAGCCTCTGTGGCACTGCAGATGAGATCTGCCCTGCAGTTCACAGAATCATGGAAGCATGGAATGGTTTGGGTTGGAAGAGACCTCAAAGCTCATCTCATCCCACCCCCTGCCATATGCAGGGACACCTTCCACTGTCCCAGTCCCTGGCCTTGGACACTTCCAGGGATGGGGCAGCCACAGCTTCTCTGGATCCTGTGCCAATCTCACCACCTAAACAGCAGCAATGGAAGCATTTTTAATAGAAAAAGTAAAGTACTTGTTGTCTCTTCATGCCTTCATTCCTCAGGATGGATTGGCAGAGGATTTGTCTTGGGAGATGTAGACACTTACTTTTGTTTTATTCTGTGAGGAAAAAAAAAAACCTCCTTTGGCTCAACCTCCTAGGGTTGAGCTTGATGCACCAAAAAAAGGATGGATTTTTGCTTTTTTTAACACTGAGGGCTGTCCATCTAACTTCTCGAAAACTTGCTGCTCCCTGTGCTTCTCCTGAGAGACAGTCCAAGCTGCTAAAGAGACCCAGTCAGGGGCCTTGTGAGGTGTGGTTCATCTTTCTTTAACAGTATCTTAAAACCTTATTTTCATCTTTTTTTTCTTTTTTTTTTTTCAGTTTTCTTTTTTACATGTGATAATTCCCAATTCCCCACCAGCAATCTGGGAAGATAATTTGTGCAATCCTTTTAGCACTTCATTTGGATCTGCTCTAAGAATATTCCCTCATTAAGACACTGCAGTGTCTTTCATTTTCTGTGTGCTGGGAGCTGGGCCCTCAGCAGTGTGTCACCTGCATCTGCATAAATCAGATAACCGGGAGGAAAACTGATGAAGGCCCAATTTATCGGTGTTTTTGAGAGATTTCACACTCTGTAGGTCAGTGGACTTGTGAGTGTTCCTGGCACCTTATCTGCCTCTTGTCTTGCTCTAAATCTTACGATGCTCTTCTCTTGGAGATAAGGCTCCTCTCATTTTTCCATAGCTGTTATTTTGCTATCCTGGAGATCCCAGTAGCTCCACGTGGGGTGGCTCCTGGGAATGTCCCGTTGGGTTTTAGATTCCTTGTGAGTCCTGTGCACGCTGGAGAACATCTGCTCCTCGCTGAGCTCCGCTGGGACAGCGCGCTCCAGCTCCGTGGGCTCTGTGGAGCTGCCCAGAGCAGACTGAGAGCTGCCAGGCCTCTGCCTTCAGCCTCAGGCATTTCCAAGCTGTGGGGAGAGCCAGAAACCTTCCCGGGCTGCTCTCCCGGGGCGGGCACAGGGGCTGGGGACACAGGGGCTGAGGTGCAGCAGCTGCTCCCTGCTCCGGGGAATCGCCTCCCCCCGGAGCATCCCGCGGCCAGATGGGTGCTGCTCCCTGCGAGAGCTGGAGGGGAAAAACCCAAGTGGCTGCGCTCGTGTTTTGTTAATCTAATTAGGCGATAGAACATCATTAATACCCGGCGTGTCTAATTGATTAGCATTCCCGCTCAGCGCAAGGTTGCTCTCATTAGCGGAGCTCCCGAGCCGCCAGTGCCGCTTTGCCCCAAGTTGCAAATGTGTTGTGTTATCTCGAAGGCAACATCTCCTCTCTGCCTTTGGGAAGTACTTTGCATTTTTACAGGGCTGTTAGTGATGAGGGGAGAGGGAGGAGATTGGAGAAAACCCCCGAGTACAGAACAGCACAGGGTTTTGCACAAAGGAGGTTTGTTATATTTTGTGTCTCACTAACAGTGAAAGGCAGAAAGATTCGTAATTTTTTCAATCTCATAACTATAACATCTTTTTTCCTATCCCAAAACATGACAACAAGATTTTATGTTCTGCATAGGAAAAAAAAAATTAACTGGGGCTTCAGCGACCTGAAAACCTGGAACTGTACAACTTGTTTCCATTGGAATGAATCAGACCTCTACATTTTCATTTTGCAGGTCTTCTTTCTTTTTTTTTTTTTTTCTTTTTTCCTTTCAGTTTCATAAATATCTGTATATTTGTTTTTGCTGATACCAGGAATTATCAGCTTCTGAATGGATAAATGTGAGATGATTTATGTCTCTTGCCAGACACACACTGACCAGAGTGATTTCCCAGGCTCCAGCAGCTGATCGGGGTGTAGGAACAGAATTAAATTTAGACCATCAAATTATTCCTTCTGCAAGCAACTAAATGCAAATTCTGTTCGTATTTTCCCTTTTTCTTGTCCTACCAGAGGGATAAAAGAAGTTATAAAAATATTAAGAACTCCAGACTTTCTTAGGGAACTTACCAAGAGGCTGTTTTTTCAGACAGCTTTGCCCTGTTTCCCAGAGGGAAAACTGTTCCCCAAGTTTTTCTTCTCAGTTGTATTTACCTGGCCCAATTTTCCCCAGCAGCAGAAATCAGTCCACAAGTTACACAGGGTCCATCTGAGCCCATCCAGGGCAAATAAAAGGCCAGGGTGAGGCCAGTGCTACAAAACCTCCCTAAATGTGGAGTGGCCTCTGCATTCCCTGGCCGTGTTGGTCTCATTCCCCGGAGTGGTGACAAATCCCCTGTGAATCCAGGTCACACCAGGACAGTGACAAAGGAGCAGCACAGGCTGTGTGTGCTGTGGCTTCTGCTCAAGGACAGCCCCTCTCTCCAGCTGGGAAAAATGTGTTTATTCTTCAGGAGTGCACATTAAAAAAAAATAAAAATTACAAAGCAGATTAATGCAACTAATTGAGTTTCATGCTCACTTCCTATAGAGTCATTGTGGAATTTTATTTCTGTTTGTTTCAGGGGAGAAAAAGGCACTTCCAAGAAGCAAATAATTGTATTTACAGATTTATTTTTGTGTTCATGGGCTCCTGGGGGGAAGCAGTGGGAATGAGCTGGGCACGCTGTGGTCTGACTCACGGATAAACTGCTCAATGGACCCACTCCCCAGACTGCTGCTGCTAATTTGTTTATTATTTTCCTTTCATGTTACTCGTTTCCTCTCCAACACCCACCCACCTGCCATCGCCCACACTCCTCATTTCAGCAGGACAAAGCATCCAAAGGCTCAAGATTTTAAGGGAAGATCCCATCACAAATGCTGCCCTGTGCCAGGAGGCAGCTGCAGGTTATTAAGGTTTATTCTTGTATTTTTCTGGCTTCCCATTTCCAAAGTGACACAGCTCAGGGAACCCAGACGCAGGGAAAGGTTTCCTACCTGGATAAGGATTCCTGTAGGAGATGGGACAGAGGGGCAGCAGCTTTGGGAGGTGATTTTTTAACCCTCCTCCTCCAAACAGCTGCCCTGGGGGGGTCTCTCCCATCCGCATCCCCTCCTGCCACTTCTCCATAGCCGCAATGTGAGGAAGGGATCTGACATTTATTAAAATTAACTCCTTTTCTATCTCTGCAGCTCAGGAAAAAGCACCCATCCTATACCTGGAATCCAGCTCTTTTAAAACACACATTTTTGCATGTTTCCAGCCTAAAATAGGGCTTCTGTGGATTTGGGAGGGGTTTATCCACATCTATGCTAGATTAGGTTTTGAAAGAAATAACATCTTAGCTTATCCCACCCAGGATCACAGCAAATCCTCTACCTCTTGAGAGCTTTAGTTACCAGATTTCGTAGAATTCTTATACAAATCCTGTCAGTAGATTAAAGGCAGATCTGAGCATTTTATACCCTCCAGGGCTGCAGGGCCAGGACCTGTGGGTCCCCTTGTGGCCCAGAATGGGGGACCCAGCGCCCTGCAGGCCCTCCCCAGGCACACTGCAAAGGCTAAAAGCTCTTGCCCTCATCTCCTCAAAATCCCTGAATAAAATAAGCCAGAGAGGAGGTTTTCATCATCCCCTGGATCGTCTCAGCATCAGGAATAATTGCTGTGACACTGTGATTTTCTGTCTGCTCTATTAAGCCAACCTTGGGGACCACGGGCCCCACGAGGACGTGGCCTCCCAAAGGTTTCCTGTCACGTCTTCCAGCCCTTCTGGGGATGCCATGGGGGACTCCAAAGCAGCACATGACGTGTGTTCAGGCACCTGAATCCTTCCTCAAATGTCAGCCTCCTTGGGAAGTTTCGCACTGCAAAAATTCACCTCACCTCCCCTCTGGCATTAGGTTACATTGTGTATTGCAAGAGCCCTGAGCAGGAATATGCATACACAGGGCTAGAGGAAGAAAGAAACACTTTAAATGAAAGATCAGGTTATGAATTAAAGATAAAGGAAATGTGATTACTGCAGAAACCAACTGAGAGCAGGGAAATGCTGAGGTGGATTAAGGAGGAAGCGCTCACTGAGCGTTGCCACATTTGCTTCCGTAATATTCTGTTTATAGAGATACAACCAAAAACAATATGTAGTTTGAAAAGAGCAACATTTAACCTCCCCCGTGCCAAGTGCTTTGATTTAGGCTTCTCTTGATGTGCCAGATGTAATTAAAACTCCCAAACAGCTGCAGAAATAGTGGAAATCCATCCTTTCCTACCTGCAGCCAGTTGAGGGGTGTCCCTGGAAGCAGGTGCTTAAGAAGGCACCAGGGAGAGATCATTCCTGGTAACCTTTTGTCTGACAAGTGTAATGTCAGGGGCTTCCCTTCCCTCCCTCTGCTCCACAGCATTCCCCACCTCACTGCCCGGAGCTTTTTCCTTTCTCCCACACACAGGCAAGGAGTGACACTGTGCAGCCATGGGGTCTGTGGGGAAATTCACCCTGTGCAGCCTCCTGACAATACACAGAGTCCAGAGCCGCATCCTTCTGCTGTCCTGCTGCCTAAATAGGCATTACATACCTGGGTAATGACATTAAATGAACCCAGACTGGAAAGTATCTCGGAAAAGACAAAAAAAGTTAAATTTTGACTCAATATAACATGATGACCGTGGTAGATTTGCTTAAAACTCTGTACCAGGCCCAAGTGCTGCTAAACCTTGACAGGTTCAGTTTTGAGTTCAGGTAAGATCATGCAAACTTTGGTGCAAACACTGAATTTTGGGAGCTTTAGGTTTGAGACAGAACCCAAGGAGAGGTGGATCTTACATCTTCTTGCTCAGCACCTGAGCAATCCAGGTGACTTCAACCCCTGCAGGCTCTTGGTGCTCAGCCCACCTCTGGCCTGCTCCTAAACTGAAATTTCTCCACAAAACTTCCCAGAACTAAGAAGTTTTACTTGACATTTTAGAAAATCACTCGAGGGAGACAGAGTTAACACAAATCATACCTCCCAGCCAGCAGAACATGTTTGGAGAATAGGCTTTATTTCACTAACTCAGGTTTTTTAAGCACTATCCCTACGGGAGATGGCAGATAGCAAAAACACATAGTGGAACCAGGAGCTGAGAGAGAAAAGTTCTTATCTCATACTTACTCTTTTATACCCTTAAGTTCTCATTTATCCCATGCCCACCAGATTTTTCTCCTAATTAATCCCCTTTGGAGGGTAAACCTTCTTCCCACTGCCCTCCCCACACATGGGCTCTTCACAGGTGCTCTGAACTCTAAGCTGCAATGAGATTGTGGTACACAAAGGCTAAATAAACAAAGGATCACCTGTTTGGGGGATCCTGTAGCTGCAGAGAACAGAGGGGACTCCCCAAATCCCGTGTGTTTTCTCCTCCTGCCTGGAACAGCATCTTGCCAGGTCTCAATGGCATTTGTCTCACTGCCATCACACCTGGTCCTGAAAAGGTTTTCTGTGTGCTGTGCTCTCAGCTGCTAATTTGGATAATAGCATCACTGTAATTAGAAGGGGGGGAAAAAAACACGGAAAGAAAAGAAGTCCTGGGGTGTGTAGGGAAAACAATGAGGTTTGTTTGAGATTCCTCATTGCTTTCTTGATCAGATCAGTGGTTGCAGTAAATACACACTCACATACATAAATTCGCACAGTCTAGCTTTTTCCACAGCTTACTCCCCACAGACAGAATGTAAAAACCATCATCATTTGATACTATAAAACTACTTGACATTTTTCATCGTGGATATCAAGATTGTTTTCTTGCCACTGCAAATCCCTGCGGATGCGTTATGCCTGGTTATCTCAGCTCAACACATTTCACAGGGGGACATGTTAGAAGAGTGGCAAGATTGACAAAAATAAAAATTCACTTGAATGTAGAAGGCAAATCTATTTCTTGTTTGGCAGGCTCTGGCAACTGGTGCTTAAACAGCTCCTCATGCATTTCGGATGCACTCACAGCACTCGGGCAGAGAAATTGCTGCCTCCCGCTCTGGAGGAGAGACAGGCACTTTGCACCACCCGTCTGATTGTGGATCATCAGAGCTAAAGCTGCACAAAAGCTGCTGCTTAAGTGCATTTCACCTGGGGAATTCAGAGCTGCCTTTGTAAAACGCTCTAGGTGGTTTGTATCAAAGTGAATTGGTTTATGCATCACCCCCATCCCAGGCAGAGCAGAGTGAAGGGTGATGGAGTTCCTGCTGCCTCAGCTGAGCAAAGCCAATGGACATTTTGCACCACTCCTGTGCAAATTCCCTCCACTATGAATGGGGGCTGGGAGAGCTAAAACCTGTTGCAGGACTCAAAATATTTTAAAGTATCTTGTCCAGTACTTCATTCTGGTAGAGACTTGCCTTCAGCAGAAAACAAAAACCTAACATGAGCTGGATAAGAAGAAAGAGCTGGTGGGACAGGCTGAATGATTCCAGGGAGGCTGATGGGACTTTGGTTTTGTGTTCTCCCTGGACACTTCACCAGCCAACTCATCTCCTGAGCTGGCCACGATGCCCAGAGAGTGGGAGCAAAGGCTGAGGTCCCAATCCATGGCCTGACATAGCTGGGAGCCAGCTGTGGGTGGCACTGGGGTGACAGCTACAGATACTCACCAACTGTTATTCAGATTTATGGAAAATGGGCAGGAGACCTGGCTGGGTCCCCCGGGTCTGGTGAGCAACAATCCCAGTGCTGAGTGAATCGCAGGAACAGAGTGAGCCTCATTAGAAAAGCTCCTCATAAGTTATTCATTGTTATTTAGACTCAATACCAGACAGCAAAATTTAATCAGCCAGCGTTGTGAAACAGCAGTGAGGGAAAACTGGCGAGCAGCTCCGCATTTCCAGAGGCATTATGAAATGGTCCCTGTGGCTTTAGCTTCTCATTTTGCCATGTTTGTCAGCAGCCCTGCTCCTTCTGTGTTATTCCTGCTAAGCAGAGGCTGTCGGTTCCCCACAGCAGCTGGGAAGGCCCTTGCTCACCTGCTGTGACATTTCTTTGTGGGTGAGACCTCGTGGTTGGTGGCACAGGGGCAGGAGAAGAGTAACAGATTTTGGTGAAGGATGTACTGCCCACACTGTGTTCACACTCAAAGCCAGCTCACCTGGCCCCTGAACATTTAAACAGGGAACGGCTTTCAAAGTGACCTGCCCCAAACCCACAATTACATGGATTATAATGCAAGAATATTACCAGTCTTCCCTCCTTTTGATCATGCCAGTTCAAGCAGCAGCAGAACTTGACTGCAATGAAGAAGATGTAGCTTTCCTCTCTTTCTATCTTTTTCTATTTGCGTTTCAAGTCTGTAAAGCTGTTCTCAAGGCTTCATTCACTTGACAATAACATTGTACCAAGATTCCCATTCACAGCTCCTCAGATTTTTCCTTTCCCTCAGTGCTGCTGTCCTGGGTGAACCAGAGCCCTTTAAACTGAAATGGTGATTAATTACCATCATTGCAAAGAGATGCTAGATTTCCCAGTTGTGACTTGGTGGCTAATTTGGTTTGTGACAAGAGTAGAAAGGACCACTGGGCTCTTCTCACTGGAGTTTGAAAGGTGACGTTTTAATTAAAGTTGGAGGCTCCAAAGAGGATTACCCTGCCTGCAGTGGCAGCTCTGAAGGGTGAGCACAGCAGATGAATGGGCACAAAATCACCGCTAAGCTGAGGCACAGAGGGAAGGAGACACCCAAGCTGCTCCCCAAAGAGAGCCTTGGCAGCCACACCTCACCTCATGCAATCCTTACTTGGAAAAAAAATAGGAGAAATCATAAACTCAGCTTCTGGATTTTCCCTGGAGCTCACAGGGGTTGCTTTGGGAAAGATTTTCTTGTGTCCAGCACAAGTGAGGCCCTGAGTGTTTGAGTTTTCCATGCTGTTAATAACAATGCATGACGTTATTCATACCGCCAGGGCTCGTTGAATCTCCACCAAGAAGGAAGGGGAAAACATTCCAGTAATTGCTATCATTGGCTTGTGGCTATTTACAGCACCTTGAGGGGCAGCATGCCCTGTCAGAGAGCTTTGTGATCCTTTATCTGAGTCCTCTCTTCAGCTAAAATTGGAGATATTCCCTTCTCAATTCCCTGATGTCCTTGGCAGGCAGCGAGCCATATGCATTTTAATTCCTGTTGGTAACAGAATTTCCGAGTGTCCCAGAAGTCTGATATTTTTGTGTGCAATTTTTTAAATAGAAGGACACGTTAATTAATTAATTCCAAGACCCAGGAGAAGCTCCTTGCTTCCCAGCTACACGGTCTCAGGGCTGGTTCCCGGTATCCCTGGGATATCCATGTATCCATGTCAAACCCTGCTGCATCTCTGTGAGCCAAGGAAAAAGAGGGTAACAAATCCCCCCGAGCCTGAAAGGCTGATGCATTAGCTTATTGCCTCTCCTACCCTCACTAATGCCATAATCTGATGGAATTAGGAGAGATGGTCCAAAAACCAGGAGTGTGGAACGATTCCCTCCAAAGCCATGGGTACCCGTGAGCCGCTAGCGCACGTCTCCGTCTTTGCTGGGCATCTCCTGCGAGAAGGGAGGCAGCAGCTATCCAGCAGATGTGGAGGGGCAGAGCCATATGTTCCAGTGCTTTATGGCTCCCGGGGGGGCTGCTGCAATCGCCGTCCTGTGGACAGCAGCTCTTGTTGGGAAAGATAGCGCAGAGGCTGAGGCAGTGTCTCGGCAGGAGACGGTTTCACAGCTGCAGGAAAGCGGTGTTTAAAGGTTCTGTGAGTGCCTGGAAGAGGTGACAGGGTTTTCTCACCGGCTTGGCCCATCTTCCCTTCTCCTATCAGCACTTGGAGGGGCTCCATCCTGCAGCTTCATCTGCTTGGCTTCCTTCAGCACTGCTTGTTCACAGCCAGCCTTCTGCTCTGCTTGCTGCTAATGAAGTAATCCAGCGTCTCTGCCAGCCACCTGGTGCCTTTGTTAAACGGCAAACTGTTCTCATCTCACTTCTAAGCTGACAACTTTTCTCATGTGTAGAGTCATAAATATGTAGGAAATTCAGCGACCACATCAAATGCCTGATCCTAACTTAAACCTGACTCTCAAAGAAAGACACGACTGCTCAGAAATCACCTGTCCTGGACTCTGACCATTGTGCAGTGCCTGCTCTCTCCCCTGATCTTTTCTGTGTCCCCACCTGAGTTCTCACTAAATGAATAAATTCATACCTGATAGTGCAAAGTGGGTAGGGAGCCCTGTACCAAATGGAGGAGAGATTCTGTGAATATTTAATCAAATGGGAGAACAATGAAACATCCCAAGGCATGCGCTGTTTCAAGGAGGAGGTGATGGAAAACGAGAGGCTCTGCTGGGGGCTGGATTTGGCTTGGCACAGGGATTCCACGGTGGGCCATGTGCAGTGCACTGGTCTGGTGGGGAAATAAGTGGTGGAGAACAGAGCTGGACCACTCCATCCATCAGGATTCAGAGGCAATTTTATGTACAATGAGTCTCATGCACGCTGATGTTGGTTTCCCACACACTGTGTGCTAACCATGGCTTGAAGCTGTAACTGCTTGGCTGAGGAAACGGCTCTGGATGTGTCCCGATCTTTCTCCCAGCCTACAAATAATGGTGTTACTCCATTGTTTCCACCTGAGTAAGAGAGATCTGGATGTGAACAGTGCACTTTGCATGCTGGAACATCATAAACTTATGGAGCTTGTCAAAGGTCACATAATGATGGAACTGGGAAATTGTGAAGGTACTGGAAAAACATGAGATGATATCACATCTACAGAGCTCTTAAAAGATTGTCCCAAGCCATGACAGCACTGACTGTTTTGTGATTCATTGAGTTTGGGGGAAAATATTTTGCCTAAAAACCTGCAGGACCTCTGGAACCAGAAGGTCTTTAATTAAAACACAAAGGAGTTCCAGCATTATCAGAGCTTTCCTTTTCCTTCTTTCAAGAGCTTCTTTGGAGTCTAAGATGGTATTTGTAGGTCTAGCTGGAATCCAGGAATTAATAAATAAAGATGAAGAAACCAAAAGGAAATGAGTTATTAACTGCACACCCAGGCTAGCCCTTTGTACCAGAAGTGTGAGGAAAGTGGGTGAGTATGGATTAATTAGACTTGATCTTCTGGTTGCCAAAGGAATATAAATTTGTCATGCCATGAATTTGCCACTCTTTTTTTTTCTTTTCAGTTTTTAGTTTTTATTTTCATTTGCCTGTAACAGAGTTTTAAATACTGATTCCAAATGTAATATGCTTCCAAAGCAGTATTAATGCTGAGTCTAAACCAAACATTATCTGATTAAATCTTGACCCAGATGAGTTTGTCTACTTTCTGTGCTTCTAAATACATATTTACCATATGTTACCTCATATGTTGCTTTTGTTTTTTACTGATTCTTGGGTCCAAATGCTGTAATAATCATATGTTCCTTTTAGTCGTGAGTCAAACAAAGTTCCAAGTTTGCAACCATATTTACAAGTCTGGGAATTAGAGGCCATCAACATCCATGGTCAATCAACGCCCCGGTCAATCCTGATGGTGTCACATCTTCCCAGCTCCAGAATCAGAGGCCAAAGCCTCAGTGGATGTGTTTTTTTCCCTGTGCTGAGGCTGCCCAAGCACACAGCACTTCGCAGCCTCCTCAGGCCCCTTTTTCTGCTGCAAAATCCTGTATTGGTTAAATTGATCTGATTTTCAAAGGGGAAGCAGTCCTTGCTGCCTCAGCGAGGAGGTGATGCCTGCTCCTGCCCTGAGGTTTCATCTCTTTCAGCCATAGCAGGGCAGGGACAAAGCTGAGGGCTCCTGAGGGCTGCAGTGCCCAGGTCAGGACACCCCCACGGGCCCCCAGCACTCTCCAGCTGGGCAGTCTCAACATCACAGGTCTTTTAGCAGCTGCTGAGCCTCCAGCCCCAGGCCACCCTTGAACTGTCAAATGAACCAACACAGAAATGTGTCACATTGGAGCGAGGGCTTTGGCTGGACCTGGCTGGTCCCTGGCTCCTCTCCTCCAGCATCCTGCCAGGAAAATGTGTTTTGTCTGCTGGGGAGGGCTGTGTTCTCCACCTCTGCTGCAGCACAGGTTGTAACCCCTGCACACTCGCATGCAGCTTCTGTTTTTTGTCCACATTTCCAGAGCATTCATGAGGAAGCTTTATGGATCCTATTTCTAGTCTGCTGCTTAAAAATATCTTGCTTTTTGGGCTGGGCACAAGGCTTACTAAGCTGCATATTTATACAGAGTATTCAGCCTTCTTCATCAACTTGAATCAAATTTGACAGTGCCTACAAAACCTGTATCTAGAAAATCTAAATCTTTTTAAAGATTTAAATTATTTGCACTGTTGAAATGAAAGTGAACATAAATGCTGGTTTAATATTTATTCCTGTTTGTTCGTGGATTTTATTTTCAGGGTTCTGTGACAGTGACATAAATGTAAGTTATTGCTGATACATATTCACACTTAATTCCTCTCTCCCAAACCTCTTTATGCTCGTGCTAGTTATTCTTGCTTGAACTTTTCCCTTTTTTCCCTGTTTCCTAGCAAATTATAGTTAGAAGTGAAACATTTTCTAGCTCAAGCCAATTTCTAGAATTATCCAAGCATTTCATTTAAGGAAAAGCGTGCAATTATAGCACAGTACTTTGGAAAATTTTAATCCTTAACTAAGAAGCTGCCGTGGAGTTTCTGGGATGCACATCCCCTCATCACAGGCTGAACAGCAAAGCCCATGACCAACATTCTCCAGCTTCAGCCCTGTGGTGGAGTTGTAGCAGACTCAACATTGATTTTGGCTGCTGCAAAGCTGGTCCCATTAAACACACCTACAAGGAAGCCTCCCAAGGGAGTGGGTTTCTGTCTGAATAGCAGAAGTTGCTGTGTTTAATTTAAACATTTAACATCGAACATCCTCTCACCCCACGCTCAGAATTGATTACAAACCTTGGGATTTATGTCTTTTTTCTCTGAAGGAAAATCCTCAGTGGGCAGAAGTGGGGAAGGAAAGTAAAGGCTGCTGCTCCTCTTGTGGGCTCAAATCCACGTGGTTGCCAAACCCATTATGTGTAATATTTACACAAATCCTGCATCACATCCAAAATCTGCTTTGTTGCCCTGCAGGTGCTCAGCCTGGCTGCAGGAATGGCAGCTCTGAGCAGTAATAGCAGGATTCCTGCAGCTTCATTGCAACCTGCACCTCTAACCCTCTACCTTCGTTTATTCCAAAACAAAAGCTTTCCTCTGGATATCATCACACAAATTTAATTCCATTCATCTGTGCCAGGTTAGAAATTACACCCATGAATGGAGTTTGATGTTGGAGAAATGGAAAAACCACTTAATATTGTTTAAGCCATTTGGGACCAAACCTCACTGCCATGACACCCTGGAGGACAAATCCATGGGCTGCAGGAACCAGGGAGTTTCAAGAGAGGTTTGTTTGAGGTGTTTGCTCAGTGCCAAAACCAAGCATGAGTATTTGCTGCTATTTTATAGGTTGGCAAAAAAACCCACATAAACACAAGCTGTAATAATTAGGTTGAGCTATTAAGATGCAAGTGCACCGAGTTAGAGGAAGGGAGTGGATTTTGGCCCTGTGGTTTTTCCACTCCATTTTATTTAGGTGGTGGCATAGAATCATAGAATCATTAAGGCTGGTAAAGATCTCCATGATCATCAAGACCAATCTTAATGGAAATATGAAAACACATTGGTGGTGATATCTGAACCCAGCCTGTTATTTAGCTCCCAGTCAGCTGGGATGTGGCAAAAATCAGAAACTCCAGAATTCTGGCGCAGGTCTGGGCAGTCAGGAAGGCAGGATCGGGCTCAGATGTGAAGCTCTGCCACTGATGCCAGGTTCTGGGCAGAAAAGGAGCTCACTGTGGCTGTGTCTCCATCCTCTCTCCACAAAATGGCAACATTCAAACCTAATTTGCCTTGTAACGATTCTCATCTAATGTTTTTTCAGAAACAACAGTGAAACGTGTGATTTCATGAAGAGAAAATCAAAGACGCTCACAGGGTGTTCCTGTTATTATCAGCACATTGTCAACTCTGTCTGTGTGATCAAATAAAGCAATGAGAATGATGATGATTGTTGCTGTCACTCCAGCACACCCTGCCCGTGATCAATGCCAGTGTTCTCGGATAACCGTGTTCCTGCTGAGCCCAGCCCAGCTCATCCCCTGGGACAGCAGCACAGGGTCCTGCAGCAGGTCTGGATCTGCTCCTGCTTCCTCCTCCTGGTGAAGCACAGCACAGGAGAGACCCTGCAGGTTGCTGTGCTTTGATTTTGCGTTGCTGTGCACTGAGTTTAGCAGAGAATGGGGTTCAGGAGTGCTGTATGTCCAGTCACTGCGGGGAGCCCTCATTTTGGGGACAATGTCCTGACCCAGCTGGAGGTGGCTAAAGCAGGGGCACTTCTGCTCCTGGGGAAAACTTCACCAGCCAGAACCGTGATTTCAGATCCCCCTGCACATCCTGCACAGTGGATCTCCAGGAACTTGGGGTGACATTTATTTGTTTCCACCTCTATCAGCTCCCTGGGGCCAGCGGGACCATTCCCTGTGGCTCTCTGGTGTGTGAGCAGTCGAAGCCACATCTGTGAGGACACCCTGGCTGGAAGAGTCACCTCCAGCAGCAGCTGCTGTTCGCCATGGAGCTGAGCAGAGCAGCTCCCTACCAGGCAGGAGAGGAGGAAAAGGGTTGTCTCCATGCAATAACTGTCTCCTGGAGGAGCTCTAATAGTAGGTTATCACCTGGTGAGGCTGGTGGGAAGGTGGGCAGAGGCCTGTCAGTGAAGAGTGATTCACCAGATAACTGTTTTACAGGAGAACTCGCAGCACTAATCACAACTTCTCAGTTGCTGATGGCTGAGAAGAGTTAAATGAAGAGTAAAAATAGCTTCATGTCTTTTGAGTCCTCCATGAGCATAGCACTTGTGAGGAAGTCTGCAATTAGGCAAACTGAGAATCTTTAGAGAAATGGATTTGGCTTATCTCCTTGACTTTTAGCTCTCGAAGAAGAAATTCAGCCTGTCAGGAGCTGAACATGAGACTATTGCACCTCTCCTGGGTTAGCAGCATCACCTTCTCCCAGATCCTCTGTGATTAGGTTCAAAAGTCAAACAGGATCAGGAGTCACCCCTCAAGCAGAAGAACCCACCTGGCTCCGTGTCTGCAGCTCCCTCCTCCCTCCCTCGAGGCTGGAGCAGCCAGAGAGCTGTGAGACCCTGCAGCTGGGTTTGCTGTGGGCTGGTTGGTTGGTGAGGGTGATTGTCACATTTTCTGTCTCTATTTGCTGTCAGAATCTGCTCTAAACCTATTTTGCTTAAATTTGCAAAATTGCTTCTTCGCATCACTCCTTTTACATCTTGAAGCAAGTGTGCATTTGATCAAAATCTTTCTTTTCATACTTGGAGCTCAGCCTGTGACATGTCACGCAGCTAATTCAATACCTACACATGCCCTTTTATTCCAATAAAAGACGAACAGATAAAGTGATCTCATATTGCAACACAAGATGGATTTTATTTCTTGCAAGTTTGCCCTTTCTCGAGCGTATCTCAGATCTCTTTATATGGCAGGCTATCAATTTCTCCTTCTAGCTGGCATATTAGGCTCATAATAAAATGTGTTTGCATACTTCTCAAGGAAAGCAGAGAGTCCCACAGAGGACAGAGGTGTATTTCTGAGCTCCTTGGAGGGGCTTCTGGGAAGTGAAGATCTCCATTAAGGTACAGATGCAGGCAGGTGGGAACTACACATCTTCCTAATGCACCCAAAGCTTAGTCCCCACAAAAATGAATTTAGCACTTGCTGCTTGCTCAGTTCGTTTGACAGTGGTTTCAGAGGCTCATCAGGGCTGTTAATTTGTTCTTCTCTCAGTTATGATCCGCTGAGGTGTCTCAGGCGCCTCTCTTTCTCCAGGGAGACACTCAAATGGGACATCCCTTGAGACAAGCTTGTGTGGGGACAACAGGTGAAGAAATCCCAAAAGTCTTTAAAAATAACTCCAAATCTTTTTTAAAATAACTCCTGGTATTTATGGTCAAAATCCCACTTTTTTTTATATGCCCCATACTGGTATAGGCCCCAAACATTGGAAAAGCATTTCCAAGCATTGTCCTTGCTGTGCAAATTAAGCTGTAGAGGTGACAGAAAGTGTTGCACAGAGACTTCTGCCTTTTAAAAGTATTACTTATGCAAACAAAATCCGGGCAGATCAGCTTGACTTTTGGCTTTTAATTCTGGAATTTCATAGCTCTGCTTCTCCTTGTGCCTCCCTGGCAGAGGAACATTTCTCCTTGCACCGAGGTCAACCTGCTCATCTTGCCAGCACAGCTCCAGGTGAGGGAGGGCTTTAATGTCTCTCTGAACCTCACACAGTATCAGAGCCAAGCTGACCTGTGGCTGCAAAATTTGCAGAAGGATAAGAGAAAATTCTGGAGGATCAAGTCATTGAAGGAAGTAATTTTGTTAATTGAACTCTGCCCCGCTGCCTGGCAGTTCATCTCACAGCTGCTTTTGTGGAAGTTTCTGTCATTGTTACTTCTCTTTGCCACCTGGTGAAATATGACTTCCTTTGATGACATGATCATTACTGAGGGAGAAGGACTCCATCTAATTTTTCTAATCTATTTCACATTCTTGTCACCAGTGTAGCTTTGCTGATGTTTAGCAATTTCTTGTATGAATGCACCCTTCTACCCAAATCATTCTCCGGATTTTTTTTCTCAGGCATTCAGACCTGGGTTCAAGGCTGGGAGGGCAACTTTTTCTGTTTTGCTGTAAAATCATGTACTGCACTAAAAGTCAACTTGTTTTTGTTTCAACATCTGTACACATGGGCTTTGTAAACTAAGGAGAAAAACTGTAGCCTGAGCTTAGGAAAAGAGAAGGCTCTGGAGTGACCTAATTGTGGCTTTGCTGTACCTGAGGGAGCTACAAGAAAAATGGAGAGAGGCTAAACAAGAGCATGGAGTGACTGAGCAAGGGAAACCGCTTCAAGCTGATAGAGAACATGTAGAGATTAGACATTAGGAAGAAATTCTTCCCTGTGAGGATGCTGAGGCCCTGGCATAGGTGCCCAGAGAAGCTGTGGCTGCTCCTGGATCCCTGCAAGTGTCCAAGGCCAGGTTGGATGGGGCTCTGAGCAGCCTGGGATGCTGGAAGTTGTCCCTGCCCATGGCAGGGGGTGGAACACAACCTTTAAGGTCCCTTCCATCCCAAACCATTCTATGGTTCTGAATCAGCAGTTTCCTGAGGAGCCAGTTACCAATTCTTTACACAGCAGGATCACCCCTTTGCTTTGGCGTTAGGCTTTGGAATGATATTCACAGGTGAGGCAAGACAAGAAGCAGAGCAGGGAAGACTCCAGAAACAAAAATGAAAACATGCTGCAAGAGCAGACATTGTTTTCTGTAAGATTAAAAAACCCAACTTATTTTTTAACAGTAAAACAGTTGGAAATATTTTCCCTTGGAGTCAGAACAGTTTGTGATTTATGAGAATCTTTAGAAAGATAGCTATTGTCCAGAGAGTTCCCCTTCTCGGTAAACATTTTTCCACTAAATCAACCAAAGATTTATTTGCCACAAGCTGGGTCCTTTTTTTTTTTTTCCATATTTCTTCAGTACCTGCAGTTCCCTAAACACCTCTGAGGCTTATGGAAAAAAAGATGTCAGGCACTGAATGCAGCCCCAGTTATTACAGAAAGGCACTGAATGAGCTCCTTCTCTAGCACAGGATGAAAGGAATGAACTTCCCTGGCCATTTTCTTGGTGGACATTTTGTTCTTTATTTCCTGCCTCCTTTGGTTGTTTTCTTACAGTTTAATTTACAGCAGTCCCAGGGCTGCTCTGCATTATGGAGCCTCTGGAGGTGGGGCTTTTACCTGATTATTTTCCCTTGAGTTGGGCGCAACAACCTCTGAGCCATAACAGAAGATGGAAAAGAAAATCCCTCTCCAGGGACTCTCTGCTCACTCTAATAGGGCTAACACTGGTTTTGTCATCTCTGGTCCAAAATTCTCAAGCTGAAAAAGTGTGTGGGTAAATCTGGCGGAGGGGAGGAAGGAAATCAGCACAGCCTGAGGTGTGAGATGTGGCTGAGAGGCACCAGGGTGAGCACAGGGCTGGGAGCTGGTGCCTCTGCAGATCTGCTGGGGTCAGCAGGACAGCGCCTGCCTCAGAAACAAAGGACCCCAGGCAAGCCCACCAAGTGATCCTGACAGTGTCCTGGCCACAGGAGTGTGAATAAACCCTTCCTCCCTCCGAGTCTCACATTCACCATCAGGGCAGCAGGTCCTGCAGTGACACCGGTGAGGAAACAGGACAGAAACTGGGATTCTCCAGGCTGAGGTCAGGTGGTGCAGGGCAGGGATGGAGCTCCGCAGCCTCAGCAGCCTCTTGTGATGATCAGGAGGGACCTTGTCACACCCTCAGAGGCTGCAGAGCTGTGTCAGCAGCCTCTCCTCACACAGGGACAGGGATGCCAGATTGGGTCCAGGAGCAGCCCAGGCTCAGGGTGTCAGTGCTTGGAAAAATAGGAGGATATGGGCTCTTGAAGGGAAGAATAGCAGGAACGAGTCAGATTACAGACAACCAAAAATAAACATTTACACAGGTCACAGCATGCCTTGGAAGAAACGAAGTGCCAAGGTTTTGAGTTTGAAATGTCACAGAGCGACTCAAAGTCCCAGGAAAGTTTCCACTGGGAACCTTTCTGGTGCTGACCCTGCTGCATCCCTCAGTGCTGGTCTCCCTGGAGAACACACCCAGGCACTTTCTGGGTGCGAAGGACCGAGGTGGAGTTGTGTCTGAGCACATCCTGTTGTTCGGTGACATAGAGCCAAGGAAAAAGCTCTTCCAGCCCATGGCATTTCCAGCATTTAATAATAAAGCTCACACCAGGAAGGAGCACAAATCATGCCCAGAGCTTTGTGTGTTTCCTGAAATCCAAGGCGTTAATCAGGAGCTGTGAGTATTTCAAGCACATGGGAAGGTCACTGGGAAAAGACAGCAAAGAGCGTTCGGCTGCCAGGATTTTCGCTGCACTGCTTTTTCCTTTGCGTTTACAATTGCTAGGCCCACTGAAATCTTGGAAAACAGCATCAGCTATTTGGAGGAGAGCTTAGAAAGCGAGGTTAATCTGCGAATTGAGTCCTGAGACTTCCTGGGAGGTGCTGGTGCGGTGTGTGAGGAGGAGGGCCGGCGCTGGGCTGGAGCTGGAGCGCTGCGCTCCGAGCCCGCACCGCTGCGCGGAGCTGTGGGAAACACCGCGGGCAGAGCCGCTGCCGCCGCGGCAAAAGCACATTAAACAAAACTGAACAAACCCGCTTTGGGGAACTGAGAACAGCCCTGCATGTGCCGTGCTGGGGCTACCATGGAGGGTCCCAGCCACAGCAAGTGCAAACTTTCCGTTTAGACTCCTCTGTCCCTTTTTTTGGTGGTTGTTCTTGGAATAAACCCCAGGATTTCTGAAGAGAAGCCCTGCGTGCAGCAGGACTGTCTGTGTGGTGAGCGCCTGTAGTGCATATATGAAGACAAAATGCATTTCTTGCCACGAGGAATCGGATTTGGGCTTGTTGCAGTACCAGCACAAGGGAGCCCAAACTCCTTTATGTCGAAGCTAAAGGAGTTGATATCTCCTGAGCGTGTCCAGTTAATAAATCAGCCTCTGATGTTTGAGACAAATACTGCAGGGTCTATCAGCCAGTACATTCATTATCTTTCAAGGAGTTTTGCCTGAGTAAAGGACGGAATTTCACCTTGCAGCACACAGAATACAGGACCTGTAAAAGGTGCCTTGACGCCTTATTTCCCAGTTCTTCCTTCCCAGAGGCTGATCCTTCTTCAGGGTGTTTCTCTTGCCAATAGCACCATACACATCACAGCGTGTTCTGGGTTTTGGGCTGCCTTTTTCTTTTTTAAAGCTGCCCAAGAACACGCATGCTGGGCTGTGTGATCATTGCTCTGCTCTGGGCATGTCTGTCCACTTTGCCAACGCACACACCGAAGCGCTCACACTGCAGAGCCTCAGCGGGTGAATCTGCTACGAAAACCAGAGTCAATAAATTTCCTGTGTATCAACTAGCTTGATTTAAAATACTCTTCTGAAACCAGTTCACCCAAAGGCAGTAAATCCTCTTTATTGCTCAGCCAAACCAACACTTTATTTTGCAATAAGTTGAGTGTGGGAGTGCCTGTAAGCAACGATCCAGTCAATATTGCCACCAACAATGCTGATCGATCATCCCTTTTTCTATCACCCCTTCCTCCCTCACTTCCTCGCTTTTCAGGCACAGCATGCCCCCCAAAAAATCCCTGTACACTCCAGGATTTTATCTTCCCAGCCCACCTTAGACACTCCTGACTTTTAGGGGAGAGCCTGTCTATAGTGAGCCCACTGGGAGGTGATTTTAAAGTCCAGCATCCCCTGCCTCACGAACCTGTTCTGACGGGGATTTGGGGCTGGGTGCTCCGTGGGAAAAAGGTTGATGCTGTCTCTTAGCCCCAGCCTCTTGCAGAGCTTTCCCTCTGCTGCTTCCCAGGCCCTTCAGAAAAATCCTGCCCGATGAAATCAGTCAGGAATAAAATTAACACGGAAAATTCCTGGTGACTGGAATCACTTGGAAAAAGAAAAGATGAAAAGTACTTGAGTCTACATAAAAGGGAGTGAGGCTTCACATCTGAGGCACAGTGGGACCCTCGGCTCGAAGTCCAGGCAGTTTAAATAGATGAGGTCTTTGGGTGACATTTTCCTGCAAGATTTTAAGTAAATGCCTTGCTGTAACATTTGAGATCAGGCGTTTCTTGGTTTCCATGATTCTTTTCCTTTTTTAAGCCACAGACACACACACACAAAATATATTAAAACGAGCCCAGATTAGCTAAAAGGTCGGCTGGTTCCGAAACAAACAGTGGGGATTTATGGCGGAGGCTTTGGAGCACCAGAAGGAAGCGGTTCATCCCCGCCTCTGCTCTGGCTGGAAGTGGAATGTGGATTAAAACCTTGCTGGGAGCAGAAGTGAAGGTGAGAAGAGATGTTTTTGCCATTCATTTTGTAGAAAGGGAATTCACAAATCCTCCAGGGCGTGCGCTGGCAGCGGGGAGAGAAAAGAGGCGCTAAGAGGCGGGAAAGGGGCGGGTGTGGGACGGGAAAGGAGTGGATATCTTGGACGGGCTCAGGCGCGGAGCAGCCGTAGGTGCCCAGCTCCGTAAAAGCGAGGTGAGGACAGAAGGGAGAACCTGCCCGGGCACAAACTTTCTGGAAAGGGGCAGAGGTTGATCCCTGCCTGGGGAAGACAAGGCTGCTTCCCAGGAGACGAGCTCTGTGCTCAACACCCTGCCTGTGAGGAACAGAGCTGTCTGCCCGCGACAGTAAGAATCCTTCGTGTGTGGCTGAGGCAGATTTGACAAGGAATTATTAGAATCTGCTAACTTACTTATCTCACAGAAATGTGCTGTTGAGGCCTTTCCTGATGGGAGCACTCAGCCCATTTTTGGGGTGGTCCCTACCGACTTTTGGGGTTGTACTTTCCCCGGGCACTTTTAGGACAGGAAGGGTTTGGCCAGCACCAACTCCGCCAGCCTGTTGAAGATTGTAGATTATTAACAGCCACTTTATTTCCAGGTACCTGCTAATTCACTTTGCAATTAGAATTATTTTTAAACTTTATCTTTTGATATTCCCTGCCAGCACTCGGCATGGAGGGAAGGTGGAGGAGGGAGCACATGGAGCACTCAGGAAGAGCTGCTGGGGCAGCTCTGTCCTTGTTGTCAGCCGTGCCTGAGCATCATCTGTGTGCAGAAACGTGAGGCAGCAAAACCCAAACCAGAGCGTTTCTGCCGACAGCTATTGGTACAAACGTGCACATCCACACTGCAAAATTAGACCAGCAGATGGGTATCTTGTTTGTGAGAATAGCAACTGCTTTTCACAAGGCCAAAACGAAGTTACAGCACCAGAAGGGACAATAATTCTTTGTTACAGATAAAGATCCCAAAGGAACTCACTCGCTGCATCTGTGGAGAGCGAATTGTGGGTTTGTGCTTTAATCATGGGGCGCTGGGCTCCACCCAGCTCGGGGGTTGAGGGCAGAAGGTTTGCATCCCAGCTGCAGCTCTCCTTCAGACATCAGTACACCCCACCAAATTACCTCATGTTCCATTTTCCTTTTCCAGGATAAATACTCCTGGTCCATCCGAAGACCTTGTCCAAGGGTCAGGAGCAATGGGGGAGAGCAGCTGGAAGCAGCAACTCTGACAAACTCCTCTCAACTAATAGAAATTTCCTAACAGAAGAGCTTAAATGGAAGGAACACTGGTGTTAAGAGATTATTAGTCATTCTCTAAACTAGAGTGGGATGAGTGCCGGAAAATATTTCTCTCCAAATTGGTATGAATAACATGCCTAAATAAATCTGATTTTGGTTAATCTTCCATGGTGTTCTTATTGGATGGATGTTAAGAGGAGAAAACTGGGGGGAATATTGGCTCTTGGTGGATGGCTGGGGAAAGTCTCTGTATTCAAGAGATGATTTGGTTGACTGAAGAATTAGACATCTTTCATCGGCTAGGTAAACAGTCTGGGTGAGCACAGAGCCCACTGGCTGTTGGCAACAAGGCACTCGGCATCTGCTAATGAACAGGAAAAATTAAGGCTGTCTTTGGATAAACCAGAGATGCATTGAGTGGGATTGTCTTCCATCTCCTCTCTTCATTTTTAAAGATTTTTATGTCAAAGGTGACTGAGTGGGCAAACAACTCACCAGAGTTTTACAGGCTGGCTGAAAGGGTGACCCCATCACAGGCCACTCATCCTGGGGGAACCTTTCCCTGTGGAGGATCCATTTGTCACCTTCAGCATCACCACGGCACCCCCACAGCCCCGTCCCTGGAACAGGAAGGCTCCCCGAGGAACCCACATCCCCAAATATGAAGATATTAAGGGAGAAGTCACCCTTCATTTACATGCATTTATCCTAGCAGCAGCGAGAGCTGAGTGGGTATTTGGGAATCAGCAGTACCTACGGATCTACAGGAGTGTCAGAACACCCCTGACACCTCTCCTCACCCGGTGAGGAATAAAGGAAGGGGTTCAGACCCATGAGCAGCCCCTTGCCAGCCCTCAGCCTCCAGCTGTGCCTCTGTGTCTGACTTAGTGAGGATGGAAAAGGTGTGGGGGGAGTCCCAGTGAGGAGTGGCTGTGCAGTCCAGCCCGGGACCTTCTCCCTCCTTCTCTCCCTTCACGGGCTGCACTTTGGGCTGTAAAACCCCTCTGGGCGGCGGGGCCAGGAGTGACCAGCGGGGAGAGGGCGGCTGTGCAGGGCGGGCGGGTGTGTGTGCGTGTGTATGTGTGTGTGTGTGTGCATATCCCGGTGTGTGTGTGCATATCCCGGTGTGTGTGCGTATATCCCGGTGTGTGTGTTCATATCCCGGTGTGTGTGTGCTGTCCCGGTGTGTGTGTGTGTTTATCCCAGTGTGTGTGCATATCCCGGTGTGTGTGT
>VXBU01005400.1:1790477-1821678 GCA_013400315.1 Bombycilla garrulus
CAAGAAGATGGAGGTTATGAAGAAGAACAAAAGATAACATGCCACGTGTAAAAATTCTCCATCTTGTGCCTCAGACCCCCCTGTACAGATCTCCAATCCCCCTGTACAGGGCTTTAAACCCCCCTGGACATACACTCAAATTTTCTTCTTTTTACTTATAACTACTACTATTTTTCTGTCTAAGTTTTTGTGACTTGAAATTCTTCATACAAAGTTGCCAACCTGTTCCATGGATTAGAATCAGAGCCACAGGCATTTTTAGTATCATTCCAGGGTCCCTGACACCTCTGGCAAGGCTGAAAAGCCTCCTGAGCAGGTTTTGGGTCGGCCAAAGGCATCATAGGAACCCCCTGGGTTCCAACACTTTCCCTCACGTTAATCTGGGTTTTCACGTTCCCAGTGTCTGGTTGCTCTTTGCCCTCCAGGACAGTCCAGTGTCAATGTGTGAAGCTGGAGATGCCTCCAGTGCTCAGCTCACTCATCGTGCTCCATCTCTCCCATGTCTTGCTTCCCATGGATACCATTTCTTCTATCCAACTGCAAAGTCTCTTAGGTGTGGGATTAAAAAAAACCCAAACATAAAATGATTATAAATCACTTGAGCTGATGAGTTATTCAGGGAAAAATGTGCTTGGGTTTAGAAAAGGTGGTGATGGTGGAGTACTAACCCTGCCTGGGGAGCAAATTTCTGACCTGACAGTTCCTTCCCAGTATTTTTCTGCATTCACTTGTTCTCTGTGTATGGGAGGAAAATATCAGTGAGACACATTGTTATCTTGTTATTCAAGTGTTTTGTCTGTGGAGGTCCATCCTCCTCCTCCCTCCCTGGGGTACCAGAAACTCATCCTCACCCCTGCCTGGGCAGAGCACGCTGTGGCACAGGGCTGTGCTGTGTTTTTTTTCATCCTCAGCATTTGGAGAGGATGCATCTGGTGGGCTGCAGGAGCTGCTCACCTGCAGGTGGTTTCAGCATGTGAGATTTGCTCCTCATCTCCCGTGGCTTTTTCACTTCAGTAATTCTCAGTGCAGAGTGCACTGCTGGGCACGGCTCCACGGGGGCTTTTCCTCTCCCAGGGAAAGAAGGACAGAGTGGGCAAGGTCTTTGTAGCTCAACTTTTTCCTCTGAGGAAAAGTTCAGTGAGGTTTCTTGGAAGTTTTTGTGTTCTCAATGGGCTAGGGGAATTTTCAGCTGAAGACATGAATCAGAGAGATGAGATTTTCCTAGTAGAAATGGGGGAAAAAAAAGAAAAAAGAAAAAAAATGAAAAAAATTGTGTAAACTTTCATTTCATCTGGCTCAGCACACCCTTACTTCTGATCAGGACTCCAAGGAGCTAATTAATATAGTCATTGCAGTGCCACATCCTATTAATTTTAACTTAATCAAGAACAAAGAATGTCTGCACTGCTGAACCCTGCAAATGTGGTCTTAATATGTGGCAGGACTTTCGTACCACCTTGTTCCCTTGGAGAATTTGTTTAATAAGTCCATAACTATTTGAGTATGTTCAATAAGAAATTAACTCACTTTCCCCTCCTATTCAATGATTTTTTCAAAACCATCTTATAAAAATGCAGCTCACACAGCTGCTGGGAAAGTTTAACTCATTACTCGCATCATTATTGATCCCTCCTGCAAAGACCTTAAATTTTATCCCCACGGGGGTAATTTATACATTTTCATATACTCATTTAGTTAAAAAAAAATAATATCAATCCTTTGAGTTTCCCATGTTTCATTTTTTTATTGCTGCCAGTCATGGGCTTGTGACACTGTCATACTTGTTCCTTAAATCCAAGTGTGTCAAGTTTGATAAAGCACTGTAGGCAGAAGAAGGACAGGTTTAGAGTAATAAAGAGATTATTTGACCTCAAGGTGCAATGATGGGGAGCTCTGTATGCCCCAAACACTTCACAGGCTGCACTGATTAAGCCAAGGAGCAAACTCTGCCTCAGGCTGGTCTCCCTCACAGCTCGCAGGTGTTTCCTGGCCAATGCAGGTTGGAAAATCCCTTGAAAGGGAAACAAGAGAAGGCAGGAGTTTGATCAGTAAGTATCTCAGAGTGCAGCAGTCCAGAGGAGCTGGGCACACGGCCAGCCTGGCACTCTGAACACGGCCTGGAGATCAAACCACGCCAGGAAACAAACCCTGTAATACCTGAGGCTGAGAGGAGCTGCAGCAGAGAAAAACACTGAGGAAAAGCAGCAATAAAGTAACCAAGGAGTTCACTTCTCCTTTGGGATAAGTACTTTTTTGCTCCCTTGAAAATCCAGTTGAATTTTCTTTGCTCCCATCCTCAGCAGCCCAAGGGGAGGCTCCAGCACGGCCTCCTGCCCGCTCAGCCTTTGTGGAGAAAATCCATAAACGGAGAGTGGGGATGGGGAGGGGGAAGAAGGAGCATTCACAATATTTCCATCACTCATAGAGCTTGGGCTGACACCATTAACCTCACAAAGCAGGTTAATTTTCCCCCAGAAAAGAGTTTCTCAGGGCACCAATGATGGAATTTCCACAACTTTTCCCTTCAGCAAGTCATGTGGATGAGCAGAGCTGCACTGTTAGCAGCTCTCACACTTGGGGCTGCAGTCAACAGGGGGACAGTGTTTGACTTAAATATGGCCTTTAATTTATTTATAACTGCATATCCACCACTCAGTATCATATTTAATGCAAATAACATTCAAGTGAAATCCCCACTGAGAAGCACATTATGAAGATTAACAGCCTGGCTTTTCTATTACTCTGGTTTATACACTGTGGATTTGTGCCCTGTGCTTTGTAGGCAAGTGCTGGCAATATTTGATTCCAGAAATCTATATCTAAGCCTGCTGTTTCTCAAAAATCAGTGCCCTAGAGCCTACTTGTGATTCTACAGCTAAAGAAAAGGGCTGGAGGCAGGAAAACCCCTGGGAAATGCTGACCTGCAGGTAGGTGAGAACCTAGAAAGGCTATTTCTGCTGGTCACGCAATAGAGCATTGGAGAGGGATTTATTTCTTTTAATCATATAACCCACTTTTCTTTTAAACAGGCTGTCAGGAAAATTAATCTCGCCGAGTTTAAGATGACACTGAACATATTCTCATACCCTGATATTATCTGGAGCTGGTTTATTCCTTTGGATCTTCGTGTGGTGAATTTGTCAGGTGCAATGCCATGGGTCCAGCACCTCATTATGGAACTTGCTAACAAGTTTGTGTGGGTCTATGTCTGTTTTGGGTCCTTCTCTGTTCCTCCCTCTGCTCACCTTTCATAGGGGAGAAATGTGACCAACATCACGCTATGAAAATGGCAAAGCTGTTTGCTGCCCCACTTGTTCCCTGTGCCATCATACGGGGACTGGCTGTGTCACTGCTGCACTTGCTGCTTGCTGGGAGCTTGTCTCCTGTGGCCAAGGAGAAGGGAAACCTCTCCCCTCCTTTCTCCAAGAGGGATTCAAGCAGTGATGAGACTCCCGAGGGCAGCTGTTGCTTGAGGGCAGCGTTGGAGTATCAGAAGGGAGCAACGAGCCCAGCTTTATCTGGAGAGAGGTCAGTGCCATGGCAGCAGGGCCAGAAACTCTGCCTGATCTGATGGTTGTTTTCCAAGAGCATCCTGGAGCCAAGGAAATACCATTTATTCTTTAGTGTCTAGCAAGAAAGGGAGTTTGTTTGGAGACAGAGCACTGGCAGCTGCAATAGCCATTTTTCTGAGTCAAAGGAAACAGCAGAAGCCTATTAGATCTTGTGCCACTGCTGAATACTCTGCTTGGGAGCAGCAAAAAGCTCAGAGAATTTCCAGCTGAGCTCCATTATGGGTGCATTTTCCCTCAGTTCATCACAAGCCAAAGTACGGGACCAGTGTGTGTCCCAGGGCAGCGCTTCCAGCGAGAACAAAACCACAATTACCTAAAAAAAGGCTTTTCCAAAGGGCCGGGGCAGAGAGGGGATAACAGCAACAAAACAGAGAGGCTGTGGCTCCCGGCACTTGCTGCTCAAGCTCAGCTCCCAACCACAAACCCTTCCTGCTCCTCCAGATCCCACCAGGTCCCACTGGTGCTGCCCACCCTGTCCTGTTTCAGCAAGGTTTCAGCTTGGTGCCATCCCTTGCCCCTCTGTAGGGTGGGGCGCTGGCAGCCCAAGGAGGTGCTCGGAGGGAAGAGGAGTGTTTCAGGATAAAAACAGAGATGGATTTTAGGATAGAGCTGTGCCTGAGGGAACTGCTGTGCTTTTCTATAAGAAGGAACAGGCCCCTCGCCACCAGTGATATTAATATTGGAGTCCTGCAGGAGAGGAGAAGGAAGATGAAGCACAGCAGGAGCATTTTTGAGAATGAGATGCCAGCTGCATCGCTGCCTTGCTGTTCTGTCTCTTCCCAACTTTATCCCTCCCTGCCCAGCCTGAGTTCCTCTAAAAGGGGCTGGAGATGTGAGGTGCAGGGAATGGCTTTATCAGAGGGAGATGAGGCAGAAGTTCTTTCCCTTTCCTGATTGCTTTTACCTTCCCCTTGTTATCAACGGAGCTACTGCGAGAAAGACTGTTACAAATACAGTGAACAGCCAGAAATAAAGCTTGCTGGTGTCTTCATTACTTTTAAAAGAGTGTTTTTGGGAAAGGGAAAATTGCTGGTCATACCCCACAGGTTTTCTCATATCATGTAGTGCTGTGATAAACTTCATCCCTTAAATGTTGCCCAGGAAAAGTTGTTTTTCAGGGCCCTCGGGAGCTGCCCCCCTCATTGCAAGGTTATATCTCTGTGCTCTTGCCTAAACCAAGTTCAAATAATGCTTCTGTTTTCTGCTGTTTTGTCACCCCATGAAATAATGGAAAAAAATGTTAAACTCATCAACTATTTAGGGAAAAATGCAATTTACTCAGTTTCAATTAAAAGAAAACACCCAAAGGAATAAAAAACCCTCTGGCAGCCTGTAAGAAGCAGAAGCAAAGAGGCAAGGGCAGAAACAGGGCAAGAAATGACAGTTTTATAAACCTCCTGCTGGGCAGGGATAGAAGAGGTCTTTGTGCCTGCAAAACAAAACTGTTTTTTTCTGTAAAGCAAATATTGACTGGAGCTCTACAACTGCAGCTGGAGCTGTGCACAGCAGCCACACGCCTGCAAACAGACTGACTTCCCTCTGAACTCAGGAGAGACAGGCAATGCTTTCCCCTGGTGCTCTAAATCAGAGCTGTGCTCTCAAATTCAAGAAGAAGCCTTAGAACATTCCAGGTGATTTTTCAGGAGAAGGAGTTAGTTCAAGACTTCCTTTTTTCCCCAGTTTCTCAGGGCTGCAGCAGCGTGGCTGTGCCAGGTGCTTTTTGCTGGGGCTGTGTCTGTCAGGGTGCAGGGCCTGATTTTCCGTGTGGATTTGCAGTTACACCTTTCCTGAGCTGAACTCACGGCAGCAGAGGGGAGCTTGCTAAAAAGGCCACGTGCATCGATCGGGCTGCAGGGATTCATCTTGACTTGCGACCTGTGGGTACCGTCGAAAAAAGATTGAAGCACAGCTGGAAATCTTCTGGGCATTAATTCCATTCCAGCTTTGGGCTTCTTTCCTCTTTGGGAGGCTGGTCCACACCTCAGTTCCTTGCACTTTTGAGGGTCAGCCTCTGCTCCCAGGCAATGAGCAGGATGAGGTGAAACAGCCTCAAATTGCACCGGGGGAGGATCAGCTTGGATGTAAGGGAAAATTTCCACACTGAGTGGCTAAGCAATGATGATTCTGTGAAAACATTAATAGTTAGCAGATTTCCCTCTATTTCTGTCCTACAAATTTCACAAATTTCCAAGAGCACTTGGAAAACCTGCTCGTGCTCCATGGAGCCTCACATCCACCAGATCAGCATACTCAGGAGCAGGGCTGCTCTCCTCCCTGTGGCTTTTCAGGTCAGCATCTCAGCAGCAGGGAAACCACTCAGGTGGAGAAAGAGTCCTTCAGCCTGGCTGCCTCCACTTGTAAACTGACTCCAGTCCCAAACAGAGGGCTGGTGTTGAGCTGGGGCGAAGGTGGCAGATCCCAGTGCTTGGGAATCACCCAGGAATGGTTTGGCAATCAAAGACCTCTTCACCGGTGGTGAAGCATAAAATCACAGGAAGGGGCCTAAAAAGCATCTCGTTCCAATCCCCTAATGTTGCTCCAAGTCCTGCCCAGCCTGGCCTTGCACTCTGCTGTGCCCAGCATCCCATGAGGCTGATGGGGAGAAAAATCCCCCAACCCTTTCTGGGAATGAACTTGATGAAAATTATTACCAACCAAGA
This sequence comes from Bombycilla garrulus, assembly GCA_013400315.1. NCBI lineage: Eukaryota > Metazoa > Chordata > Aves > Passeriformes > Bombycillidae > Bombycilla > Bombycilla garrulus. The sequence continues at coordinate 1,796,710 of VXBU01005400.1, forward strand.
AAGAAGCCTTGAAAAATTACTTTCCAGGCTGTGGCAGTGGTTGTTTTGACAGAGTTTTGATGCCTTCATTCAATATTCCATTGAAGCTTTGCTGGAGATAAGTGATCTCATAGAAAACAGGGCTTTTGTGTCTGGTCACAAAGAACGATTTTCAAAGACTGCTGAGGGAAGTAGAGTACTTATCCAGGGAGACAAGAATTTCAGCTGAAAATAATCATGTTTTTTTCATTTATAATTCTAGCTGCAACTTTTCAGAAATCTGCCTCCATCCAAGCTGTTTGGGCTGGATATGGGGCACTGGTCACCCCTAGGAAATCAGCTTCTTCCAAGACTTACTCACAAAATGCTTCCAGCTTCTCCTTCTGCTCCCAACGTGGTGTGCACCAAAACCTGGCATGTTTTTAGGAGCACGTGGTTAAGGCAGTAATGGAGTTGTAAAGTGGAGCTTCTGCCCTGCCAGCCTCTCACAGCTGTTGGGTGAAGTTTTGTGTATGAGTTGTTTCAAGGTGAATGAGACAAACTTGCCTGGAGCACCAGCACCCAGCCCAGCAAAAAATAGACTGATTAAATAAACAGAGATTTCCCTGTTATTAGTGCTGTTTAGATAACTTTGAAATGCTTATTTTTCAAAGTAAATGAATTACATAACCCTTTTCCCTATTTTTGGCTCAAGAAGGAGTCAGTGAATTTTCTGTTTCAGAGAAGAACATTTGTGCTTTTCACCGTGATTCAGGGAACAGTTTTTAGTCTGAAACTGGTGTGTGGATGATTCACAGTGACACATTTTGTGTTGGCAGCAGGCCCCGCCTCGAAAGCCTCGATGCACCGTGTGGTCTGGGCTGTGCCTCTCCAAAATTCGGGCTTGAAGCTGCACTGAGTCTGGGGGAGGCAGGCTGATCCCTGGAGCACACCAGAGTGCAAGCTGGCTTCAGAATTGGACTGTGACAGCTTCTTTTGTCAGAGTGCAGCCTTATACTTGTGAAAAGTTTCATGTGTCATTTTACTTCCAGTTTTCCCTTTCTTTTGTTCTACTTTCCATCATGGTTTACATGTTCTCCTCCATTTTTTATGCTTCCTGAGCATCTTTTCGTTTGGAGCTCTGGGGCACTTTTTTGTTTTTTCTTTTTTTTAAAGCAAAACAGACAGCGTTGGAGTGTGGGCTGGGTCTGCTTCCCAGCAGGCTGTCCTTTCTGCACTGGAAGGAAAATCATTTCCCACCCTAGCTGTCCCTGGCTTCCATCACTGAAAGTGAGAAGAGATGGAATGGTGCAAAAAGTGTTGTGGAAACCGTGCTGTTTAACTCTCCCTTTAGTGTGTGATCCATCAAAGTTATTGCACGCAGCTCAGGAGCCTCAACCTGCTGCAACAATGGCATTCTCCTGTAGCTTTTCTATTTCCATCTAATTAAAATGTTATTGTTTCATTCATGTTAGTTTGCATTTTAAATAAGGAGATAGGGACAGAGTGGCTGATTGGTAACATTCTCTGGGTGAGTAAAGATTAGCATTAATCATCCTGTCATACCTGTGCTTCCCTCTTCCCTTTGCATCTCAGACATCAAATTGCAAAAGAAGGGGAGAAAGAAGCTGGGGTTTGATGGCACTGATTTGTTTCCTCAGCTGGGTGTCAGGAGGGGAAGGTGACATGCCCTTGCCCACTGCCTGGGTACTCACTGTCTGCGCGAGTTCCATTTTGAGGAATGAAGGAATGTTCATCCCAAAACAAAGCTTTGGAATTTAATGGGCTTCCATCTCCTCTTGCCTTTAATTTTTGCTGTGTTTTATCACCTGCCTCTCCATTCATTGTGCGAAGAGAGGGCAGGGAGGAGAGCAAGGCTGGGCCTGTGTGGAAACATCTCTGGTGGGAGCATAACCTGAAATCATCTCCATGAGAACGTGGCGTGGCTCAGCAGCAGCTCGGAGCCATGAGCTGCTCCCAGATCAGCCGGGCTGCAGCAGCACCATCCCCACCACCCTGAGGAGCCTCAGCAGCTCAGGATCCACCAGCCCTCCCCTCTCCCTGGCCACAAAGCCCCTCAGCCACGGGGACGGCGCTGCTTTGGAGGTTTGGGCGCATGAGCTGGGAGCAGGGTGTGATACCCAGCCCAGCTGGGATGGAGGGCATCGAGCTGGAATCTGGCCTTTTAAAACCTCCCCTGCTCCAAGGGTTTCTGCAGCCCTGGAGCACACGTGCTTTTGGAGGGTATTTTTAGCAAACTTCAGTTTAGTGAGGGTCACAGAGAAGTAGAGCATCAGCATCTGGAGGAGCTGTCATTCCACTTCCAGTCTTGCAGGAGTAACACATTGACTTATTTATGAGAGCAGTCAGCTCCCCTCGCTCTCTGTGTAGCAATCTGCTTTACCTCTCCCAGCTCAGAGAAATAATTTTATTGCCAGCCATTCTGTGCCTTTAATAAAACCTTAAAACAAGTTAGGCAAGGTTTGAGGAAAATGGAAATGTTCCCAGAATTTATTTTATTTTATTTTTTCATCCATGCTGAAATAACCCACTCTTTCACTGTCTAAATCAGTGACCAGTAACCGCTGCTCTGGCCAAAAGGAGGGGGAGGAAATTACTTATTTTACAAGACAACATCCAAATACTTTGCTCCCAGTAGGAGAAGCTTAATCTGTTAGCTGGAAAATGCCCATGTCAAGAATGACTAATCTGAGACCAAATGATACCTGAAAAATGAAGACACTCAATGCTCCCTGCAGAGAAAGATCCATCAAAATGAAAGGACAGGCTGTTCCCTCCTCCTTTTTTTCAGGCCAGATGAACTTCCTTAATTTCTACACTTCTTTTTCTGGATGGGGGTAGGAGAAGCAAAATACTCTGAAGGCACTGGTGGTTCACTCTTGGAAACAAAGTTGCCTTGCTGCCAAATGCTGAACCTCAGCAGAGCTCTGATGCTTTGGGGGAAATGTTGACCGTGTCACCAGAGGAATGATGTGGGGTGAGCAGGCTGCAGGTGAGATCAGTTGGCGCTGCTTCCCGTGCTCCCGGGCTGCAGGCTCTATTTCTGCTTCCTCCTCCCNGCAGGTGGGGGATCCCCAAGGATGCCGCTCCCCGTGCTCCTGGGCTGCAGTCTCTATTTCTGCTTCCTCCTCCCTTCCCACTGGAGATGTTCCTCCTGCACGTGGGAGAATGATGGGATTTGTGGTTTTATAATGAAATCATTTGTTTTCAAAGGAGAAAAAGGGGCTCGGATCAAACCAAGAAGAATGAATTAAGAAATTTATCAGGGATGAGTCAAAAAAAAGCAATTAATTCGGGGTTGACCTGCAGCACTTTGTGTGTAAATTAAGCTTCTAGCTCAAGCTGAGGTGGATCACTTTGCTTCATTTCGGGCTTATAACCCATCTTTTCCTTCTTTCTTTTTTTTAGCTTAGGATAATTCTGAAAAAAAGCAGACGTTCAGCATATTTTCTTATTTAATATTTTGAAACGAAATGTGTTAGTGTTTCCAGGGAGGAAAAAAGTGTTTATTTGAAAACACTGATATAGTTCAACATTTCCCCCTTTTTTGTCAGTATTATATATTGAATTATGACAAGTGGCTTTTGATTTCCTTCCAAAAATTCATTTTGCATCGAATTCACCACTCTCTTAAGAAGATTAAGTTTATAACTGCTGCATTCCTAAGCAAGGGCTGTGTCCTGAGCCTCCAGGTTTGTAACTCCCCAACTTCTGCCTCAGCCTTTGTGGGATGACTGCTTGAGCTGCTGGAGCTTGAGCCAGGGAGCTCCAGAAGCACAAGCACGGGGTTTTACCCTCGGTTTAGAGGCTTCATTCTGCAGGAGGGGTCCACAAACACACTGCAAAAGCTGTTAGGGCAGCTCTGAGTTATAGCAGATATTCAAAGCTCATAGCAGGTGCAGGAGGCTTCTAGAGCCACAAGATTTGCTTCCTCTTCTTCGTTATATTAGTTTTTTCTAATTGCCTTCTGTCAAGGCAATTAGAACTACTTCAGCTGTTAGAAACCTCTTACAAGACAAAGCCATTTTTCAGTTGTTTTTATAACTCGTGTTCTCACATCTCCTCAGTCCCTGTACTTTTCATTGCCCTACAACAGCGTGTCACAACTCCTTAAATGCACAAAGATCTTAAATTCTCCAAACAGATCTTCCTGGTAATATTTTTGTACAGCTTTCACTGTGTCGTTGTGATGAGTCAAAGCACATCTGATTTGGCTTCGTCACTCCCTGAGCCAGGTTCCACTTCTTCTAAGCATTTTAATTAATGCATATTAAATAAGTAAATTGATACTTAAATTGTCCCCTAGAAGTCAGGCACAATCTTCTGGGCATTCTCTCTTGATTCATTTTGCTTGAAGTATCTGTCTTCAGTGTGTGTTTTTTTAAAATTTATTTTGCTTTTGCTCCTTCACTGCTGAAGATCAAATGTTTTTCCTTGTATGTGTCAGGTATAGACCAGAGAGGTCCTGGGGGAAGAGTCTTTAACGAGGTCTCTAATTTGTTCTAAACACATTAATCCAAATAGCACTCGAGTGGCTGGTGCCTCTCCCTCTTTATGTTTGGTTTGTGCTTTTTATTTTGGTTCTCAGGTTGTGAGACTGGTTGTATCATTAAAGATCAGACCAATCCTTTTTTTCATCTGCATGATCTCTGCTTTGCCAAAGGCTGTGCAGCAAAGCAGAATTTCTGAATTCCGTGCAGCAACAGAGAGGCCCTCACCTGTGAATTCTACCTTTAGAATGAAAGCTGGTCCATGCATGTATTCATACAAACAACCTTTTTTCATGCCAAAATTGATTTATAATTACACTGGAATGGGATTTTTGCAGAGCAAGCAACTTTATCTGCTTGTGCAGCTGCAGAGAGCTGCATGTAGCTGGATACCCACAAGTGTGAGGGGAGTGAGGAGGAACCTGCACTTCTCAGCTCCCTTGTCTAAGCTGTGAACCTGAAAAAGTGGTCAGAGTTGCCACAGACCTGTCACTGTAGCATTTTTTCCAAATGAAGCAGTGCCAGGAAATGGAAGGTAAAATGAATGAGAGCTGGAAGTAATGGAGCAAGAAGCAGCAGTGTGTGTTCACCTTCCCCACAGGAAAACATCTGCAGCAGGGACAGAGTGACGCTCAGCAGTTCCTCTGGGCTGGCTCAGTCCTGGCTTTGGTCACTGTCCTTGTCTCCATCACTCACCTGTTGATCATTAACACAGCTCAGCAGGGAGTTGAGTTTTGGGAATGTTTAATTTCTGTCTTAACAAAATCCAGTGAGGCCTCTCCGAGCTGGTAACTCCGTGCAGCCGGAATGGAGGGGATGACTCACCTGGTACAGGATGTCCAGAAAAGCTGTGGCTGTTCCATTCCTGGAAGTGTTCAAGACCAGGTTGGGCAGACCTTGGAGCAAGCTGATCAAGTGAAAGGTGTTCCTGGCCATGGCAGAGAGTAGAATGAGATGGGCTTTGAGGTCCCTTCCAACCCGAACCATCCTGGGAGTCTGTGACTCCCGCCAGATTTAGCTGCAGTGCTTTACCTTTCCCAGCATTTAGCTGCAGTATACTTGAAAGAAACAGCATTTGTCTTCTTGTTAACATCTAGTTTTGAAACCAATTAAAAGACAAGAGACGATTAGAAGGAAAATGTGCCGTGACTCTTCTTTCTTTGCCCACGGTGCCGCCTTTGCTGAGCGCCGCTTGCCCGAGACTTTGTGAGTCATTGCTACGCAAGAGAGCCCAGAGTTCAGCGTGAAACCAGCACTTTTGTTCTTGCACACTCTTGTTGAATATCCCTCCTCCTCCCTCAGCACTTCCAGTGCCTGTGGAATAATTGAGAACATGGACGTTTTCATTTCCATGGCTCGGTTTCTGAGTCAGCAGCACGCAGCAGCAGAGGGGTCACTTCTCCAAGGTACTGCGAATTCCTTTAAAAAGCCATGACAAGGCCCAGTTCTCTCTCCATTGGTGTAAAGGCAGCTTTTTATCCTGAAATCCAAATTTTGCTTCATTCATTTATAATATTCATGCACTCAGTCTGCCAGCCTGGCGTTTCAGCTCCCCTGTGGATGTTTTTATTGCCTTTAGTCAAGGCAATATTGCACAGGAGTTAGATTGAGGCATGGAAAGTCAGACTCTCCAGGGTCACTTGAAGGCTTAATTTATAAATAAACCTTGTTAGAAAACAGAGAAAGTCACTGTGGAAATGCTTGGGAAGCAGAGGTTTAGGCCAGACCTAGTAATTTTCTGCCTCCGCCTATTTACCTGAAAAAGAGGAATAAAAAAAACTTTCTTGTATCCAGAAGGGAATGGATGGTTTTGCTTAATGAATCACTTAATATCTTTGTCCATAAAATGATGCATAAATTCATCATACTTCCAGCATTTCAGTGCTGTGTATGCTATTCTCTCTCCATGAAAATTCATTGCAGTACCTGAACGCTGAGAGCTAATGAGAATTCTCTGCACTTAAAGGGCTGAAATTAAAACACCGCAATTACCAAAGGATGTTCCATTAGGTGGAATTATTTATGAGAACTTGTCACTTAAAAGACTCTCAGATTTTACTGAATCAAAAATCAAGACATTTCAGGCCATTGTCATGTCTTTTCTTCTACCAGAGTGACACAGGATTATCTCTTCTACATTGCCATGACTTATTTGGGAGGACAAAGTTCAGGTTTTCTTATGAGTCTTCTGTAACCCCTGTGGAGTCTCTGCAGAAATTCAGAGCTGAATCACTTCATTTCACCAGTTTTGATGCTCATCCTTCTCATGTCTGGTCATTCATGGAAAGTGAATCTGGAAGGGCTCTGTTGTCCTGGATTAAATTTAGTCCTCAGCACCGACCAGAGGGAACATCACCCTCACCAAATAATTACATTTTCTACTTTTTTTGGCCAAAACAGAGCTGAAATTGGAATCCCTGATCTTCAATGCTCCATCTCACATTTTCAAATCTTGGAATTTCTAAGCCTACACTCAGATCCCAACCAAATGGGGCTTTACTGCAAGCAAATCCATTTCAAATAGAAGAAGTAAATAATATCAGAAATGAGCCTGTCATCCATGGCGAACTATTATTTTGTAGGCAGAGAAAATACCTCTTATTAAAATAATGAACTGAAACGAAAAGCAAGCAGACGAAACAACGATCTGGGTGAGTTCCTGGGAGAGCAGGTCCTTCTTTGATCTCAGGTAGGAGCAGATACCTGCGTTATGTACCAGAAAATCAGTCTCTCAGTGTAGCTGCGGTGCAAAGATGCCCACACAAGAAGCCAGGGACACTCCTGGCAGCAGCAGAGGTACATTTGAGGTACATATTTACTGTCCCTGGGGTAAGGGTGAGCTGGGGGTATCTTATGTGCCATAAAAGCAGTGTCATTTTCCATCTTGTGTAAGTTAGAGCACTGGCATTGGCTTATCTCAGAAGTAGATGTTTATACTTAAAATAAATTCATTGGTTTGAGGGTAGAAAGGGTCGCAGTGTATCTCCAGTTTTTATTAGCCTTCTGCAAATAGAAATTATTTTAAGAAATGGGTAGTGATAGTGCTGCTCCTCTGTCCCTGTCTTATTGTTGAAGGAAGAAAAAGGACTGGAGAAACTAATTACTTTTGAAGTGTACTTGATATAAAAAAAAAAAATTGTAGAAGTCATCAGTCACTGCAAAGAGGAGAATGTTTCATTATGAAGCCAATTTGCCCTTTATTGTGACTGATGTGTGCAGGTGTTTGCCTGCTCTGTGCCTCAGAGTTGGGCCCTGAGACTTTGAGCCCTCTGCTCAACACATGAGCTGATCCTGTCCCTCTTCCCATCCCACATTGACCCGTGGTCTCACAATGTCCTGCATTAAAAACGGAGCATCTTTAGAACATTTTCAGCCAGAAATGTGAGACAGAAATGAGGCCACAGAGAGACCCACACCAACAAGGGCAGGGGCTGGAGCATCTCAGCTCTTCTGCTTCTCACCTGGGTTTCTGCTCAGGGAAGGGAACGGGAGTGCGGCCCATCACCCCTGAGAGCAGCACAGCTTTCTCCTTGGTCATCGAACTTGGGCCAAAGCCTGAACGCATGTGGGGCTGCAGAGGAGCAGCCAGAGGACACCGTGCTGTCACTGCCAGAGGGGACAGGGATCCTCCCAGGCCTGGGCCTGCTGCCTTTCCCTGGGATAGCTGTCCCCAAGGTGCTTAGGGCTGGCACAGTGTCCTTGGGCAAGGAAGGGACAGCGAGCTCACAGGGCCACAGCCAGGCAGCCCCAAAAAGGCTCTTTTCCCCCAACCCCGGGCACTCTTTCAGCAGCCATCTCCCCGTGCCAGGCTGGGCTTTGTCCTCACCCTGGCCGCACTCAGGGCGGGTGGAGCTGCTGTGGCTGTGAGAGCCAAAACGCTCTGCGTGCCCCAGAGCAGAGCTGAGCACGGCCACAGCCACAGCCCCACACGTGGCACCAGCAGCTGCCCTGGCTTTGTCCCCGGGCTGGGCTGGACGTGGCACACACCAGAACAGCGCCGGGCAGGGCCCTGCTCACGGCAGCTTTTTGTGAGGAGATGGAAGGGAAAGGATCAAAGGATGAGCTCGCTGTCAGATTTTGTTGGGCGGCATCAAACAGAAGCGGGATGTGTCGCTGCACTGTTAGGCAGCAGAGACAGATGCTCCCAGCGCTTCAGATAAAATGGGCTTGGTTTTATTCCTTCAGCTTGCTCTGGTGCTGGTTTTTAGTAGTGAATTAAAAATATTAAAAAAAAAATAAAGACTAAATATTCTATTCTTGGCTATGAATATTTATGGCAGTATTGGACTTGCAAATCAAAGGTAATTTAAATGTCAAAACTGGTGTAAAGTCTCTCCTTTGGAGGATAAGTCAGAAAATTAAACTTGATTACAAGCCATAACATTTAGAAATTAGCATCTTAGGGTATCAGTGATAAACACTTCTGTACATTCCTCTTTTAAGTAATATATTTTTAAAAGATGAGAATTAATTTTAATAAAAAAATGGTCCCTTAATTAACACTGAGGTAATTAACAGGGAAATCCTGGCTGCATTCACGACACTGTGATTACTTCATCTTGCTAAATCACCTCCTCTTTTGTGAGGAATCTGCCTCCACAACTCTTTGGACAGGAATGGCTCCTACCTGAGACAGTCTTGTGTCTGGGCAGCGTGCCTCAGGGATAAAAGCAGCAATTTTTGCACTGAAATTTTGCGCTTCAAAACCAAAATTATTTTGGTTAATGCACAGCAAAGGCCAGTGTAAGTGCCAGCAACAGCAGCTGCAACATCTCTGTGAGGAGAGGGGGATGTGACCGTCAGCCACGCTCAGAGCCTTGAATAGCACCGTGAGTTACTGGGTGCCTGCGGGGATTTGGCTCCTGATTCCTGCACTGCACAAGCCAGAGCATTGGAAGCTGATACCTGCTCCAGGTCAGCATTCTCAGCCATTCCTCCACGGAGCTCTGCGGTTCTGAGAAAGGTAAACCTGAAAAACAACCCTCCTGTCAAGAGCCTGCGAATTGTGCTGCAGGAGTTTGAGCTGCCATGGGGAAATGGTTAGAGATTCTTCTAAACCTGCAATCAGAATCTCGATTTGAGGAATAGCAGTTTATGGTTTGCTCCATAGAGAATCCAAGGAATTCTTTAACTCAGCACCTCAGGCTTCCCTTATCAGATTTTTAGCCAACCTCAAATGCTACAGCAAGGTGGGTACCCCTACCCTTCAGGGTAAGGTCCAGAGAAATCTGTAACAGCAAAGACGCCAATCCACAGGCAAAACATCTTTCTCATGCCAGTCATTAGCTGACTGGATTATGCTTTAGAGCAAAGCAGGTTATATAAAACCTGTGCTCAGTAATGACTCCTCAGCAGAAACAAATCTGACATTTGGCCTATTAGCCTCATTTGCAGTTCTGCTCCGATAGCATTTGGTCTCACATGTTCATTTTGTACTTTAATTTGGAAAAAAGAAAATCAATTTTGAGAAATGGAAAAGCATTTAGGGCTTGCCTGTTCTGTGGTTTGCAGGAGAGGGCTGTGACCTTCTCGATCTGTTTTGCCTTGGGTTCATTTTCCAAAAGACCGTGTGGATTTGGGGTTACAGGGTCTTCCAGCTGCCCAGTCAGGCTTTGGACCCACAGCTCATTAGGACTGACCCGTTCAATGCAGTGGCTTTTAATTGGCCAACAGAGACATTGTCACCAGGGACAGGTGGCTCATATCTGCTTTCCTCCCAACCTGTGCTAGATTTCGGATTTCTCTCTCTGCATGTCACTTGGTCCAACATGTCCTTCCATTCTGTCCCCGCTATTTGAGCATTTCCCTGCTGATTTATCTTCGTGGCTCTGTGAGGGGGCAGGGCAGCAGCCTGAAACCAGGAGATCCTCTGAGCTCCTTGGAGATGCCAGCTCTCTCTGCAGCCCCTGGTTTGTCTCGTCTCCCTGGCAAAATGGCTTTTCTCCAAGAACCTGCCCCCCACGCACACCTCCGCAGGATGACACCTGTAATTCTACTGTAAGAGCAGCAGAGTGCATAGTATTACTGTAAAAATATTAAATAGGCCCTTTCAAGTAGTCTGAAAGCCTGTGCGTGAATAATCCCCCCTTGGTGTCTCCCCAGGAGCTCATGGCTTTCCATGCAGTAACGTTTGCAGACCTCAGGTGATGTCTCCACAGCAGCCCTGAGTGGATCCACGTGGAGGGTGATGTTGGCTGTGGGTGGAGATGTCCAGCACGACTTGTGTCCACTGGGGACCCTCTCAGAGCAGCAGTCTTCCCTGAAAACCCCAAAACTGCAGTGCCAAGGTACCCGAACCAGTGCTCACCCTTGTGCCCCTCTGTGGCTCCAGTTCCCAGCTGGTTCAACCCCTGTGTCCATCTTGCAGAGAGAACGACCTGTCCCAAAGCTTCAGGCATGGAAATTGCTCACTCAAGTGGAAGTGCACAATTTCATCTAGTTTTTAAGCCTCCTTTGAAAAAAAAGAGCTCTGAATGTCTCTGGCTAGGAAGCTTTTATTTGCATCCCATTCCACATTTATCCGAGCCATTTGTATTTCATCCTTATAGCACAGAAAAAAAAAAAAAAGGAAAAAAAAAGTGATAGACACATTGACTGATAGTGAATGAGCTTTTTTCCCACCCTCTGGATTTATTCCTTTTCCTCCTCCAGCTCTTCAGATCCTCAGTTCCCCAGCTCTCTTTTTCTGTAAATATCCTTAACAATGAATGGACTCAGGAAATGTACTCAGGAACACGCAGTTCTGTGGAGAAAAACCAACGGCCACGCTTCAGATCACACAGACTGGGCTAAGAAAGCGCCGAAAAATTATGCTGACTGTTAAAGCTCCTTCCCAGAATGAGAGGCTGTTTGGGATGGAGGCTGTTTCATCTCCTGAGGATGCTGGGGATGCTGGGGATAGGAACAGGACCAAGCAGCAGCCACCAAATTCAGCAGGAGCTCTGGAAGTCGAAGGGACACAGTTCTCTTCTGACCTCCCTGCCTGGCCACAGGAACACTCCCTGGATTTGACCACGACATGCACACATTTTCTGCTGGTCTATTTTTTCCGTGACAGCCATGGCAAATACCCTGCAGGAAAATGGAGCTCATTTCAGCAGCTCCCAAAGTCAGCAGGAACAGACCTGGGAAACAATATCATGACGAGTCTGTTGATTTAAGTGGCATGACCAGAGCACAAGTACCGACACACTCCCAGGAGCACCACAGGACCAAGTTGCTCCCATTTCGTGTTGTATTCCTATTTTTTTCCCTCACTGGCATTCATATTTAAAACTGGGGGATGCAATGTAATTAATGGGTGATACAGAGCTAATGTGTGATAAAGACAAGTCTGGTTTTGTGTTCAGTTTATGTCTTGCCCACAGCAAGAGTGAAAAATACCAAAAGGATTTGGCCAGAATAAATGAGGTGCTCCATGAAATACAAATGTGCTCCCTGACTTCCAAAATAGAAAAAATGCAGGGAAGTGACTGGGATGTTATCAGGTTAAGTAAGATCACAAAGAACCTGAGACCTCCATGAATAGAGCCTTGATGATAAATCAGTAAAAGAAGTCTGTAAACAAAACATGCTTGGTGATTTGCCTTGGTCACACCGCTCAAGTGCCACAAAGAGAGATAATTTCAGTCTTCCTCAAGACACTGCCTAGTCAATACCTTTCCTTGGGAGCTCGTGCAATCACCCTGATTATGGGATGCTCTGAGGAGCGGCGGGGGAGGGAATCAGGAATCAGGAGAGATGCTTGACCTCGCCTCATGGAGAGAGGTCGGCCACGCTTGTGAGGCAGAACTTCTTGAAGGAGAGCTGGAGATCTCTCCAGCCCACTTCAGAGCCTGATGAGGAGAGGAACAGGCAGGTACTGCCTCCTGGGAGGGACTGCCGTGGAAATTGGGACGTCAGGAGAGTCCTGCAGCATTTCCTGAGAGAAAGCTCAAACCTCACTCTGTAAATGCCACTACTATCCCAAACTCTTTATGTCAACCAGGAGAGGTGTTGGTGGCTGCCCAAGCTGTGGAGCACTACTTTAGGCTGCAATTAATTTGTGTAAACTGGGAAAAAATGAAAAAGAGAAAGAAAACAAAACAAACCAAACCAAAAAAAACAACCAACCAAAGGAAATAAGAATCCACGCTGCCACAGCTTAATAAAGCAGCTTGGGGAGGAACTTTAAGATTTTGAGGTATGTTCCAAACTTCAGCTTTAAAGTTCAGACCCCCAGAGAGATTGTTAGATTTTAATTGCTACCTTAATCAACATTTATTAGTGCTAACCAAAGCTCCTCATGGATTTAAAATTCACCCAATTGTCAACTACTAATTACTTTAAGCAGACAAGCTGTTATTTTACCAGCTGTATTAATGAGACTTTTCAGCATATGTGAAATATTAGAAAGAGCTTCTGAGAATTTGACCTGAAATGTAATTCAACAGATAATTTTTATTTTTTTTCATGTCGTTGCTTGTCTCTCAGACACTATAGCATCTCTTACCTTCCTCTACCTCCACCTCATCTGGCAGAAATGCAAAACCAGAACTGGGTCTGGTGTATTTTTTCAATAGGAGAATGATTTTTTTCTTTCGTCTTGTTTGGGATTTTGTTTAACCTGACTTTCCTTTGAATTGCTCTGAATTGGGTCTAACATGTTTTTCAATAGGAGAATGATTTGATCTTTCCATATTTTTGGGTTTTTCCTTACATTAACTTTCCTTTGGATCCTCCTGCAGTGTGAGCCTCATGCATCAGGCTGTAGTCCTTGGCTGGCTTATAACAAAGTCTTTACCTTAAATCTTCAGCATCATCCTGGGGAATGGAGCTGATTTATTAATTGCCCTGTGCTCTAATGAGTTTCTGCTCTCCTGTCAGCCAGCTGCTGGTTACATCCTCATTTTTTCCCCACAGAGAGCAGGACAGAGGGGTCAGTGCAGCTTTGCCCACCCCCCCTGTCCCCAGAGAGGGACCTGGCTGGACACGGGTGGCAGAGGGGAGCCCAGCACCTGAGAGCTCCACACTCATGCACATTCCAAGTGTGAAACTGGAGCCTGACAGGCACCACGTGAGCCAAACAGACCCACACTTTTCTCTGTCATGATCCACCTACCAGGAGGGTGTGGGAAGAAAGCAAGCACCACTTGATTCAACTGTTTGCTGATCTTCACTCAGAAATCTATGCCTGTTACGCTTGTGTCTTTGGCTTTGTCTCCCTGCTAAAGCAGATTGTTTAGTTAGGATCCTGAAACAGTCACTGCAAGTGACTTCATACCCATGTGAGCAAAAGCCATCCATTCTGATTGTGAGGGATGAAATGACTCAGTAATGCCAGAGCAAGAAATGTTGGGGGATAATTGACTGTCACCAGGGTTTGAATGTTTTTCTTGGTGTTGTCTGTGAGTAAATATCCAAGCATAACAGGCTCATTCATGACAACAGCCATCCCAAGCATGAACCAAAGGAGAATGGAACAACAGGCACACGTTGGAGAAGCAAGGACCTGGATGCTCACAAAATCAGCTGCTGTGAGTTATTTATGTGGTGACAGTGCCCTCAGACACACATGCAGCCCGTGAAGGCTGTGGTAGCTGCCCCTCCTGCAGCATCCCAGGCTGCAAAACCACACAGGAGTGTCAGATGTGCTGAGCACTTGCAGTTGTGGCCAAGAACACAGGAAAGAGGCTGATTTCTGGGGTTTGATGAGGACATCAGTGACCACACTCAGCAGAGAGCACCAGTCTGCTCCATGGGAAGCACCATGGAGACACTTTCTTTGGATGAATGTCCAGCACGTGAGCCCCACAACTTGCACTGCCCACAGGGAAAGAAGAGCCAGAAGAGGACAGACAGAAAATAACTGCAAAATCTGGATTAGGATTACTCAGCTGTCAGGAGCATTAGGCACCGTATGAACATTTATTAAATTATTTAGAGGGCTGACAAGCAGCAGAGCTGGAGAAACCCAAATATCTTGTGAAAGGCAATGGGCAATATCCCTTTGGCAAAAACAAGCAGGAACCAAAATACCAGCAGATAGTGAGAACGGAAATCCAACTGCACTGGTAAATTATTTAAAGTGTATTTCCAATCTATCATTTGAAGTTGAAGTATTATTTCCCCTTCAGTAGAACATAGCTGCTGGGGAGGGTGAGGGGGAAATAGTAACAAAGACCTGTGTGTTCAAAGGGAAAAGCATGAACATTATTCACTGAGTTTTTGTTCAACCAAAAATATTGCCCTAAATAGTGCAATGGATCTGAGGAGCAAGGCTGAGGCCAGCAAACTGACAGCATATGAATTATATGAATTGAATTTATTCCTGTTTGCAAGCAAAATTGGGTAAATTGAATTAATTTACCTTGTAGCTCACCGTACCAGTCACAGGAAGAAGGAAGGAGCTGGACTCTATGATCCTTGTGGGTCCCTCCCAGCTCAGAATATTCTGTGTTTCTGTGATTTCCTGAAGGAGGAAGTGAGGAGGATTTGAAGCTTTTGGGTTAATGATGATGTGATGGAGGATCATCACTGCTGCTCTGTCACTTCTGTCCTCCCCTGCCATGTACAGGAAGGCAGCAGCTGTCCCATACCAAAACCCTTCATTTTAAAATTCCACATACCCCTCTTAAATCAGTGGCAAGAGGTCCTAAATTAACTGAAGTGAGATGTACAAGGCCCCAAATTCATCATCTTCATCAAGCTGAATCCTAGAGAGAACTTCGGTTATTTGGTTTTTGTTTGTTTTGTTGTTTTTTTTTCCCTTTGGCATTGGGCTTTTTTGATTACTCTTCCATTTTTCTAAATAAACAGTTTTCCTTCAGTTTTATTAAGAGAAAAAGCTGAGTATCTATGAAATACAAGGTATTTCCAGTGTGCAGTAATAAACCTTAGAACCTTCCAATTTGTCTATACTCCAGTCCATTATTTCCAGGATTTCCTGAATTTCAGTTCCTCTTTCTCTTTGGAAGGTGGAATCAGCAGAGCCATTCAGGTTTGAGTTTGGTGAGCAAAGACCAGGAAAGGAGGAATTTTTCTCTTAAGAACAGTTACAATGGAGTAGGTTCTCTGGCATTTAGGGAGGTAATGAAAAGCTCTGAGGTCCCCAGGGAGTTCAATATTTAGGTATTACCCTTGTGTACAATTAGGAACAATAGGATTTATATGAAACACTTACAGATGAGTCTCATCTTTTGCTGTTACTTAAAATAAATAAATACATCTGAAAATAGTGCAGGTCACAGCATTGTAACCATGCATAGAAATGAGGTTAAATGTATCAGGTATCCAGTCATGCTCAGGAATGCCACCATTATTCAGTGCTCTGACATCTTTCCCAACCCATCACAAGCAAGAGACCCATTTAAGTTGTTCTGCATCAGATGTTATTTTTCTGTACAAGTGTTTTCTCCAAGGAGGGAAGTTTATGAATGGGAATGTTTTTGCCATAGATATGATGGATGTTTTTTGTCAGTACGCAATTTATTTCCATCTGTTCTGTATCTGATTAACTCCTGCAGAGTATGTGATTAACTCAACTTCTCAACATCATTAGCTGCTCTGCATTGCCATTATAGTTCATCAGTGTGGGACCACACACAGGCTTAAAAATGCTGCATGTTGGTTATTCTTAAAACCTTAATCCACATTGCCTGGTTATTCTCTGTGATGGCCACGGATCTACAGAGAGAAGCCAGGAAAACATCACTACTGTGGAGCAGACACAAAATGCTAATGAAAACAGAGTTTAAGCAGATCCTCTTTCTGATCTCAGTGCTAGAGCTAAATTAAGCCCTTTGGAAGAGTTCATGGCTGGTGTTATCCAGCTGGAGACAGCTCTGGAAGCATCCAGCCTGCACAGAGGAGAGGAGAGGACCACTGCCCTGTGCATGGCCACATCCTCCCACTGCCCTGTGCATGGCCACGTCCTCCTGCTGTGCTCCAGGTCCCTGCACCTTGTAGATCTCCAGGTACAGCACAGACTGCACTCAGTGCACGCTGCCACCCCAAGCCTTGTAGTAACACGGATTTTCTTCTGATATAAATATCTACCAATACAAAACCTGAAACTCCTCCACAGCATCGAGCAGCCAGAGCTCGAGAACAAGTCTTTTGCATTATCCTCTGTGTTGTCTTTGGAGGGGTTTTCCCTCAGTGAGTAAAGCAAGTAAGTGGATGTGTCAGGAACAGATGCTCCCACGTCCTTGCTGCGCAATTAATCGAGCTCCAGCCTCACTGACACTAATTGGCTGCAGGGCAGCAGCAGCATGGGGACAGGAACCAGGCCAGTGACTCGAGAACATCCATCAGTTCCGTCTGATCATTTATCTTCAGACTTCTCTTCTCTTTCTTCAGCTCAGCAGCAGTACCTGCACAGTACCTGTTCCCACACCGCATCCAAAGCAGAGGTAAAGCTGGGGCTCCTGCAGAGATCTGAAATACAGAGTTTTGGGCAATTTCTTCTCCTGTGGCTGATGCCAGCTGATGTCAACAAAACCTGCTGAGTTATTTAATCAGCACTGGATTGGACACGACGAGCCTGTGTCCTACGCTTTTCCCCCTGGATAAAAGCTCTGGGTGTCCTGCTGGTGTCTGTGCTCCTGCTCTCACACCCATCACTGCCCCAGCTCCTGAGCTTTAGCTGCTGGTGACTGCCATCCACCCCCGTGTCCCCACGCAGCTGTGTCCCGGCTTCAGGCTTTACCTCTGTAACTCAGAGCTGATCATACATTTTGACATCAATACCTGTGACTGGGAGCAACATTTTACATCATCCTAACCTTTCTTTGAAATGTCTGGGCTTGATATTCAGTCTTTTGAAAAGGTCTCCCTGAGGCAGAGGGGAGGTGCTCCTCAGTCTCTCTGAGCTCTTCTGTAGCTCCAGGGGGTGAACAGGGGAATTCTTTGGGATGAGATCAGAGCAACTCACTCAGCCACTCTCTGTTACCTTGGATAATGTGTATGAATTGTGTACTCACCTCTAGCTGGGTAAAAGAGGTACAGGGTATACCAGGAGATAACAACCAGAGGCTTTTGTGGCCAATTCTCAGGATGTTTCAAAGAGAAAAATAATGCCTGGGTTTTGGTGTCTTGTCTTTGTTTATTCATTAAGCTAATGATGGGATATTATATCCTGGCTCTACACAGATATTTGCATCCTGTCTCTCTTTAGGAGGAAAGGGGAGGCTGGGCTCAGAGGGGTTTGTGTCACTCTGGTGCTGTGAGGGGACCCTGCAGGGACGCAGGATTCCACCCTCCCCTTGTGCACCCCCCCGAAGTGTCTGCACAGGGCACAGAGTGCCACCCACCCACGTCACCAGCCAGCCTCTGTCTGAGGGTGACAGCTGTGTCACCCCTGCCACGCTGTCAAGGCTGCTGGAGAGAGCAGCCGCCCGAAATGAAGCGTGACAGGCAAACCTGCCCCAGCTAAAACTGGCAGCGTGTAAAGGTCGAGCTCCTGCTCAAATGCACTGGTAGAGCTCCAGATACACACACAGGCTTTGGCACTCGGCCAAATACTCCTATTCACCCAGGATTTGTGCTCCCATACCAGGATGCCCTTAGCCAAGGTAAGGACCCGAGCCAATATCTCGCAGTACTGGTCCCCTCAAAAAATTCCAGAAGAGATAAATTCCCTTACTAGGCTGTAGCTGTCCAGCTTCAACGTTTTTCCCTGTGCCAGTTACTGGTTCCAAAAGCAAGGGTTATTTTCTTCTATCACTCACAAACACTAACTTCTCCTCTCCTGCCCTGCTAAGGAATGGCATTTACCTGATAATCGTGATATACTTGGCATGGAAAGCTGGAGAGCTCTGTGAAGGTGGGGTTAATTCTATAGTAATTTATTTACTGTGGGGAAAAACAAACCTGTGGATGTTTTTTTTCATCAGACACATCCTGTGAACATCAAACACGAGTGCCATTGCCAAATGCTCCCTTTGGCATCCCAACACGATGTACCTTCCCCTTTCCTGCTTTGTCTTGCACAGATTGCTGTATCCTGGAATGCAGTACTGTGCTTATTAATGGCTGAAATTATCCACTGCCTGGTTAAAAAAATGCTAATTCTGGCTACTGAGTGAGATAACCAGTAATTTTGTAAAGTACATTTAGTCAAATAAGATTTTTTGGCAGCCAAATGTTGTTGTAGCAGAATGTGCTTCCCTGATTGACATATGCTAACAATACTGCCTCCACAGTCAGGGGGAGGATAATTTACTTTCCATTTCCATTGGAAATGAGGTGAACCAGAATGTGGTAGATTGTTAAAATGTAGCTCTGTGGTTTAATAGATTTGCTCAAAACAAGAAATCAAACCATGCACTGTATCCTCAGTGTTCTCCCTCATCACTTCCAGGAAACCACAAGGACACATCCCCTCCTGAGGCAGTTTTCAGCTCCTTTGGGGTTTCTCACCCATTTCCCCAGGTGGGTTCCCAGGAGTCTGAGCTGAGAACCCTCCCCAGCAGAAAACAGGAAGGCTGCAGCCATCTCAGCATTCCCCAGGTGTGCACAGGGAAATGAGCTATGACGGAAGCTTAGTGTGTACAGATGAGGTTCTACCAGCTCATCATCATACCCACTCCTCTCCATTTTAATTGTGCTTCCCACAGCCCTGAATGGAAAGGGAGAAAAATGGCTCTGGGCATCCCAGGTCACTCTGGAAGGGGCCGTGTCCCTGGAGAGGCCGTGCTGGCAGAGATCAAGGATCTGGCTCTGCTGTCACCTCATTTATCAGGCTACAAGGGAACATCTCTGATCTCTGACACAAAATCCCTGTCATAACCCAGGGTTAAAATTATCCCTTAATCTCAGCTGGCCTCCATGTCCACTCCAGGGGCCTTGCTCCTGCTGGCAGAGCATCCCAGCTGCTGCTTCATGGGATGCACCACACTGTGCTGCTGCTGTGACCAGCATTTCATGCTCCATTGGCTCTGGGGGATTTTATTTACTTATCTGGAAAAAAAGGCATGAGGGAAAACACAAGACCAGTGTTCAAAAATTTTTTATGTTCTCAGTATTGGAACATTTTCTATTTTCTCGTCAAAACTCTTCTAATTAAAATGTTGTGAGTAGTTCTGATTCTTGGCTGGCTTTGTTATAAATCCCTACAGTGTCAAATTTGCCACTGTATTTCCAGAAGAGCTTTAGCCTAACATTTTTACTTTTAACCACTTAAGTTCTCCAGGACCTCACTCATTTTTTCTGTGCCTCTCCAAAATCGTGTGCTGATGGACCATGGGAACAGTCAGCTGCACGTGGCTCAGGTGATGGAGTTTTTCTGGGAGCAAAGGTGACCCACAAACAAGTGTAATACTCATAATTTACTGTCTTTGCCTTCAGATATATCTAACAAAAAAGTCTTGGCTTGTAGTAGGGATCCAAACCCCGTCTTTTTTCAAAGTAGCCTTTGAATTTGCGTCCCTCCAACAGTCACCTTGGAGCACAAAAGTCTTTGCAAACCCTCTGATTTAGAGGACTTTGTTGAAGCCCTCTGGGGAGTTCCTGTGTGGAGTTCTGTGCTCATCTTCTCCATCACAGCTGCGAGGGAGCTGATGGCTGCTTTTAGTGGTAACCCAGGGAAACCACGCAGTCAAATAATCGGAAGGACAGCTTGGCAAAAGGGAATCACGTCAGCAGGAAGCTCAGCAGAGCCAGGGGAGCAGTTTTCCGTGCAAAAGATTTAGGAAGAGTCACAAAACTGAGAACTGGGTTTTGCTTTTGTGTCGTGTGGCTGCTGACAGCCTGGTCAAGGAGAGGAGCTCACAGTGTCCCCTGGTTTTGCTGTCCCTTCCCCTGTGTCTCTCCCACACTCTGGCAGGAAGAAGCAAACTCACACACAAGGCCGAATTCTGTCTCACACAAAGTCTGATTTTCATTGAGCTAACTGTGAGGCTGATAGCTGCATCATTTTCACTTCTAGAAGTTTGATTTGATTCCCACAAATTTCCATTTATCTTCTCAGGAGCTTATGAGGCCCTGCCCTCAGCTTTGCTCCATCTCCTGTGTCCTGCACAACCCTGCATAATTGTGATGATTCCAATGTCATATTAAAATCACCTTTGGCAGTAGAAAGCCAAGAGAAAGGTGGGATGGACGTTATCATTAGAGAGCCAGCAAGGCTTGGTGCTGGGAAAGGGCAGGGCCAAAGGCCTGCTGGCCTGGGATTGCTCCATGGGATGGCATTGTCACCACCCTGGGGACCACGAGGTGTTGTACCTCAGAGGGCTGAGTGGGTCACAGAGGGGTCTCTGCCTCATCCTGGCATCCATCAGGTGATCAGATACCTCAGACAGGCCTGTGGGGGCTCAGCATCTCAGCAGAGGTTTCTGCTGGGAGCTCACCCTCAGGTGACATCTGTGTTGTCATTGTCCTGCTCAGCACAGCCAGAGGAGAGTGATTTGGGTCTCTGGCTGTCTCTGCTCAGGCAGGGCTGGAAGGGAAGGTTGTTGATCTGTACGAGACAAAACACGATTTGGTTCTGAGTACTAATCCCATCCCACAGATGAAGCCAGCCTGGTGCTTGAGCAGCATTTAGGATTGCCCTGATCCCGGCCTGTGGAACTGGGTTAGTGGCTCATTCTGTCCCGCCGCTGGCAAACACTGCAATATTGGATTTTTCCCTTTTTTTTTAATAAGGATTTAGCACACAGTCACGGGGTTTGTGGTGTTGTGTTTGTGTGGGGTTTTTAGCCTAGAGAGCAGCCAGGCAGCCATGGATAAGCCTTTGCAGGCACAGCTTTGGGCTCCTGCACTGAGCCCATCCTGCCCGTTGTGCTGCTGGGCTCTGGTGGGTTCACTTTGCTGCAAACACATCACAGGAGAGGAGGATCAGACTGAGCCATGCTCGGTGGGAGCAGAGATGAGGCCAGACCCCTGTGTGCACCCTAACAACTCTGAGCACAGGATTAGTGCAGATCCAGAATCACAGACTGTGCTTTCCATGGTGAGCCAACATAAATCTGAGACTTTCATGTCAAAAATGAGTCTGCACACTCTCTAAACCCTCCTTCCTGGGGCCAGAGGAGTCTGTAAAGATCTGTAAAGCTCCAAAGGCTCCCATGGGTGTTCACTGACAGCTGAAGCCACTTTAGCCCACTGATGTTCAGAGACACTGTAAAAAATCCCACTAAACACCTCTACAAGTCTTCCTGCTCCTGAACTTTCAAGTGCGTAGTCCTGGGATCCCAGGCCAGCTCCTCCTGAGCAAGTGGGAAATTTTCCACTGACTTTGAAGAGAGGCTGGAGGCACCAGCTCCAGCAGCATGCAAAGGCACCTGAAAATGAAGTGTTTCTGCACCAATGTGCACAGTGTGCTGGGCTCCCAACAAGCACCTCAACAGAAAAACAGGGAATATAAAGGGTTTGCTTAGGAAAATTGGCTTTTCTAGTCTTTATGTACTTTGGGACTTTGCGTTTGCAAATAATTAATAATTCTTTCAACAAATTAAAACGTTCTGCTACTGGGAAAAATATTGATTTTTTAAAATTTTTTTTAAATTTTTTTTTCACTATATGGGAGTTTTGCTACAAATCAAGACAGGGGGAAAAATGTCTTTAAATATAGCCTTGGACAGAAAGTATCCGGTATTCCCACTTTTACCGTAGCAATTCCTAAAAGGGAAAGTCAATGCTATTCTAGCCAATTTCTTAAGCTCTTTAAAAGACTTCACAATGCAATTATGGAATTAATTGAGGCTTTTAAGGAAGCTTGGAAAAGACTTTTAGAGTTCTGCAAAATTATATCAAGCAAGTCTAATTTAGAGCTAGGGCAGATTTTTAGAATGAAAACCAATAAATCCTGAATCTCAGGTGACAGAGTGAAACATTTCCAGAGTTAAGTGCTGCATTTTGCTGATGTGCAGACATTGTTCAGCAGTGGGGAAGAAGAACACTCTGCAGCTAAAGACCCAGAAATTGGAGTGAGGAGCTACAGGGTTCATCTCTTAGTCTGACCTGGTAAATCTGTGCAATCATTTCACCCCTATGTGCACCAGCTCAGCCCGGCTGCATTGCAAAGGTTAAATAGCTGGTCTTGACTGTTTAATGATCTGTCTTAGCCTATAAAGGCGACTCCAAAAGATAACTCTTCTTTATATACCGGAGGCTGTGAGGTCTTTTAGAAGCGTAGAAAAATGGTTTGTACTTAACCAAAGAGCCCATTAGCAGTTTGTAGTGGTGGGGTGTATCTAGGAATTCACTCAGCACGCAGAGGAGCTCTGTTATTATTGCCAGCATAAACGGGAGAGGATGTTCTCACCCTGTGGGAGAGACAAAACCCAGCTGGTGCTTTGGCTTAACACATTGTGCTCCGGAGCACAAAGTCGTACAGAGACTTGATCCATCCAAAAAAACCTGGACAACAACAGCGCCTGTCTTCACCAAAAGAGGACTTTCAGATTTATGGGAAAGAAATCAAAGTGCTTCTGATGTGCCTCTGCTCCCATGTGCTTAGGTGCTGCTCATTTCTTTTACACCCTGCGGTGTCCTGGGGGTGTGGTTGGGTGATCCCCTTCACCTCCAGCATTTCTGAATCCCTCCAGAGCACAGAGCCCACAGATCTGCACCAGACACAGGGTGTGCAGAGAGCCTTGCCCAGCGTGGTGAGGGTCCAGCAGGACTGGGTGGGTGGAGAGGGGATGTCTCCATCCCAGCAGCTGGAGCACCTGTCTCCAGAGGAGCTTTTGCACTCTGCAGAGAGACCTGGTGTTGGCTTGGAGTGCAGGGTTGTTCTGTGTTGTACATCACTGAGGTGAAAGTCACTTTCTGGGGAAGAAGTCAGCCTGCCTTGAGCCCTCCCACTGAGCAAATTCTCTCCTGAGTTTTGTAGTTTTATCTTTTTGTCATTTCATCACTTCTAATGCAATTGCTTTCACAGCGATTTGCAGCACGGTTTAATTCTTGTCAATATTTTGAAATTCTAAAAGCTTGAAGGGCTTTTGATTTGTTCCACGCTCACCTGAGTGATGTGCTGAGTCTCCTCCTGTGCCATCCAGCAGAGAGGATGAGCTCTTGGGTTTAGCAAAGCCATGCCCCCATCCCACCATGGCAGCCTGGCAAACCCTACACGTGCCTCTGTTTCCCTGGGCTGCCCTCAGCTCCACTGAGGTTTCTAAACAGCCCAAAAGCTTTCCTGCATTTGACATGAACTGTGACTTCTACTTGATTCAATCACCGCTTAATTTGATCCTCCGTTTAATTTTATCAAAACTGTACTAATCAAATAATTTGTACTAAAACCATTACGATTTCCACTTGTTTATTCTGATCAATTTTAATCCTTTAAGGCACAGGGTTTACTTAACTTAGTTATGAGTTAACAAAACGCTGTCATTAAATCTACAAGGGAAGGACAGAAGACAAAGAAAGATAGTTAGAAAGATCCCAAGGAGTGCTCATAATGCAGGAAAAAGACAATAACACGCTGTTTTTTAGAAGTCATGCTATGCATGATGAAAGCTAAGCAGCATCCTGCTGGCTGTGAGATGAAAAGATCAATGGCATGTTTCAGTCGAGACATTTCTGGCGATGAACTGCACTGAAAAGGGGAAAAGAATGTAATTAGACATGAATGATTTTGCCTTTTTTGGGTGTTGACCGACATGAATGAACCTGCGTCAGCAGTGTTTGATTTCTCCCTCTGTACAATAAATCTTCAAAACCAGCTGAGTAAGAGGAGGGAAAGATTTCCACTGCAGGCACTTCCTCTGCTGCTTTGAGAAATAAAACCCAACCTCCTGCTCCGCCGATCCCATCTCTGATGGTGCCCCATCTCTCCCCTGCAGGTCAACACCTTCATCTCCTTCGTGTTCCCCATGGTCGTCATTTCCGTGCTCAACACCATCATCGCCAACCAGCTGCTGGTGATGTTCAGGCAGGCGGCCCAGGAGAACCAGGTGTGCACCATTGGTGGCCAGCAGACCATGCTCAGCATGTCCATGGAGCCCAGCAGAGTGCAAGCCCTCAAACACGGTGTCAGAGTCCTGCGTGAGTATCGCCCTCCCTCGGCGCGCGCCTGCCCGCAGCTGTCTGAGCAAATGGAACCTGAAGAGCAACAGGTGGAAATCGGAAAACACTTTCACCCCAAACACCCTCTCCTTTTGTCTTTGCTTGTTGGTTGTGCTGGTTTGAAAGTAGAACCAGTGAGACTCCAAGTCAGAAATACAATTTAATAGGAAAAAGTAAAATACATGCAAGTAATACAAAGAAAACAAAAACACTGACAGAGTCAGAATACAACCTGATACCCTGCTAGTTAGGGTTGTGGCAGCAGTCCAGATGAGGTGGTCTTGCTGAAATAGTGATCCTGTAGACAGGTCTGGTAGCTCTTGTCCTCTGGAAACCAGTGGGTCAGTGCTGCTTGTTTTGTCCCAGTTCCCACATTATATCCAGGTGGGAATGCTTGGCTCCTCCCCCTGGGTGGAGCATCTCACAATGGGATTATGTAATTCTATGAGTCATGTGGTGGATCCTCACAATGGGCTGATGTCATTGTATGAGTCATGGGGTGGGTCCT
>VXBU01005400.1:1822043-1865993 GCA_013400315.1 Bombycilla garrulus
ATCCCAGGCTGCTCCAAGCCCTGCCCAACATGCCCTTGAACACTTCCCGGGATGGGGCATCTTGGTATTTGAAGTTCTTTGGCCCAGACCACATTTCCAACAAGAGGAATCCTTAGAGAAGGCAGCAGGAGCCTCCATGACATTTTCCCAGCTGTTTTTCACAAGGAATGCATCCCGTGCAGCACTCCTTGCCCATGCCATAGGTGAGCCACCACGTGCATCCCAGCCTCCAGCTGGGAAAAGCCTACTGAAAAAAATTTAAAAAATCACAGGGGACATTAAATTCTCCACAATTAATTATCTGGACTGTGTTTGTTTACTGTCTCTGCACCTGGTGCACTGTTACCGAGCGTGGGTGAGGAGGGAGCCCTGCTTCCCCACCGAGTCTACAAGGACTCTGCTCCTTGCTATCCTTTTCTGATTTTAACACTTCTGCCTGCTGCTATGAAGTGAGAAGCTGCCTTTTCTCACTTGCGCTACGCCACCTCACACCTCTCTGCCTCCTTTTAGTATTTTATCCTCTTTGATCATCAAGAAGAGAGAGAGCTCTTCATGAATAATAGCAGAGAAACCTGAATCTACACCTGGCATTCCTCAGCACTGCAGAAGTGCTCCCCTCACCCACAGGGCCGCATCTCCTCTGAGGCACTGAAAAACAGCCCTTCACTTTCTGAACAATAAGCATAATTTTCTTTTTCATCTTCTTCTGCTTCCTCTTTTACTTCTCCAGGCAAATTTTTGTGTTTGCTGTGTACTGCAAAAGCTGAGAATATTTGGCAAAAGTGAGGGTTTCAGTCTGGGGCCTGAGATGCTTCCAAAGTGGGTCAGATGTGGCACCACAGGGCAGTGATGCCCAGGTATTCCAGGCATCTCCTCAGGGCCACCCTGGCAGCAGGACCGAGCTCCCCTCCCTGCTGGGAAGGCAATGAGAGGGCAGCTGTTGAATTTTCTGTGCTGAGGAAGATTCAGCAAAGAAAAAATCCTCCCTTACTTTTGCCTGCGATTTACTCCACTGTGCAGAAATGCTCCCTTTATCTGGCAAATGGGAGTGGAATCCTGCTGCATTTCAGTCTTTCAGATGCTCTTGGTTACTGGAGGTGCTTGATTCACATTTGCATTTGTCACCTGTCCCTCATGAGTTATATTTTAATAACCCAGGCCTCTGAGCTGTCTGAAAAGTAGCAACAAATACACAAGGATGCACATGATTTATCCTGGCATCCATGACGGCCAAAGTCATGAACAGATTCTGGGATCATTTATGGAAGAGGGTGAGAAAAGCAAAATGACACTTGTCCCCCCTTATAGAACTATTGGCAGAATATCAAAGCTTCATGGGGGTAAAAGTATTTTCCATTTCCAAAAGTGAACTTTACACTGAAGTACAGAGGAGGCTGATTTGAGTTTAAGGGTGAAATGTTTCAGAACTTGTAAAAGTAGTGCTTAGAAAACAAATTTTTTGTGGTTCATGGTCTACAGAGCTGTTGGATTAGATCAGAGCAGCAAAAATTTTCCTTGCTCCAAATATACTGAGATTAAGTATTTGTTTACATTGAAATAAGAGCTAAAAGTGGCCAGGCTAACAGCCTCATTCAAAACATCCACAACAATGTTTTCCTCCTTTTTGGTAGCATTTGTGTATTTTCTTGGCTCTGTCTGACTTGGGTCATGTACAAAATAATGAAGGTGATCAGGATCAAGGAATATGTCAGGCCTGTTGCCTGGGAGCCACCTCATTAAATCAGTAAGCATGAGATTCCTGATTGTAATTCCCTCTCTGCTGTCAGAGTTCACCAGGTGTGAGGATTCAAATTCAAAGGGCTCCAGGCACTTGCAGCTTCCCAGCTTTTTTTCTGAGGATAACAGGGCAACCAGTTCTGTTGTTAAAAATACCTTCCACCAAGAGATTTCGTACCGTCCTTCATCCTTCCAATTCCTTCAATTAAACCACCTCCAATTTGTGTTGCTATTCCTTGACTGTGCTGGAGCCCTGGAATGCTGAATCTCCCAAAGCTGTGTGATGTTTCACAGAAGTCTGAATTCTCTGGTTTCGCAGCCTGATATGCCAACCACTCGATAAAATTCTAAATAATCCTTAAATATTCACACACACATACACCAGAACAATCATGGAATGGTTTGGGTTGGAAAGGGCCTTAAAGCTCATCTCATTCCACCCCTGCCATGGCAGGGACACTTTCCACTGTCCCAGGCTGCTCCAAGCCCTGTCCAGCCTGGCCTTGGACACTTCCAGGGATCCAGGGGCAGCCACAGCTGCTCTGGGCACCCTGTGCCAGGGCCTCACCTCCCTCACAGGGAAGAATTTCTTCTCATATCCAGTCTAACCCTTCCTTCTTTCAGTTTAGAGCCACTCCCCCTTGTACTGTAACTCCAGGCCCTTGCACCAAGTCCCTCTCCAACCTTCCTGGAGCTTCTTCAGGCACTGGAAGCTGCAACAAATCCTTCCTGGAGCCTTCTTTTCTCCAGACTGAACAATCCCAGTTCTCTCCACTGCCCAAAAATCAGGGTGTAATTGAGCTTGGCTCAGGATGAAAGCTCTGTTCAGCCAGATGTCTTCTGGAAGGGGGACAGTTTTGGGGCATGGACTGATACCCCCAGCAGCGCACCTGCCTGCAGCCCCTTCTCCTCCAAGCAGCTCCTGGCTGCCTGTCAGATCAGCTCCCTCGTGGATGGGAGGAAGGCAGGAGTTATTGAATGGCGCAGCTGAGCTCTGATAACGACACTGAGACAAACTGATGGACATCAAGGGAGGCTTTGCAAGGGGATGTTGGCTAAGCCTATTAAAATGTAATCAGTTCAGGTAGTGTTTGCTCTGTTACTGAAGCTGCTTAGTGAAAGCAATTATAAAGCACTTAGAGGTTTAACCAATTAAAAGAATATCCTTCAGTCTCCCACTGCTGGCTGGGTGATGCCTCAGAAAATGTTTTTTAGCAGATGAAGTCAAGCCGCATTTTTTACTGAACGTCTGTGAATTTTTAAATTATGATTTTGAGGCCTCTGCATTTCGTCAAGTAATACAAGACAAAGGCCAAGAATTAATGATGTATCCATGTATTTCATTAATTTGTGCATTAATAATTCCTCTTCTGAACAAATACTTTGAAGAGTCCATTCATTTCTCCTCACCAACGCTCCAAGTATGAGTTATTAATTTCAGGAGAATATTGCCATGAGATTTACTATGACCAGCCTACAGACAGGAATAGTAAATAGCTCATACTTTGCAACCACAATACACAGAAGAGCACTAGTCTAAAACTCCTTAAACAGTTGTATTTCATCTTTCCTATATTCTAAGGAAAGCAGATTTATTTGTTCATGAATCTTTTTTTTCAAGAAAGGTACAAAATTCATGGCAGTTTGTATCTCTAATAAAAACTCTGAGCAACTCCAAGTGGAATTCAGCAAAACCCCCGTGGCATTAAGCTTGAGTGGAAGCTGATTTTAACAGCTGAAGTGTCGCTCTGAAATTTGGGAGGATAAATGACCCATTTAACAGTTGTGTATATTTCCCAGAGATGTTTGTAGTTGTAGGTTTACTTTGCAGCCTGCCAAGCGAGATAAAACCAGCAGCATCAGAGCGCTCTATAAACACCCTCCAAGGAGCAGAAACCATGGGTGGCTGCATCTCTTGGGGCAGGGAGTCTCTTTTTTCCCCCCTCCCAAGATGTGTCCCCTTGCTGGAACCACAGCTCGGCCTGGCACCGCATTCCTGCAGGAATTGCGGGATCTTGTGGCTGCATTGCTGCAGAAAACTCCAGCACTTGCCATGCCCTGAAAGCAGATTTTCCAGGTGTTAAGTCTGGAAATGTGAGTGTTTAAAAAGTTAACAAATGTGATTCTAAACATGAAGTCTGGCCAGGGCTTTGGTCACTGTGGAAGCATGCAGTGAATACAGCTCCAGGGTCCTTTTGATGAGCAGAAACCGTTCTGGGAGGAACAAAGGATATGTGGAACTCAAAACTGGAGGGGAAAGAAGAAAGTGCTGCAGAGGAAGCAAGTTCAGGTTACACCTGATCTCATCAAATAAAGGGGCTTGAACCTGCTGAGGATAAGATGGGATCCCTTCTCTACCTTTCAAATGGGAAATTCTCTTCCTTTCTTCTTCCTTCTCTTCTGAACATCCAGACATCCCCGAGGGAAATAGCAAGAATGAAGTTTAAATGGAATCAAGCAACCTCTTCTCTAATTTCCAAAAGAATAATTACCTTAGAAGGAAACTTGGGAAGAGACCCCAGTTTGCACTGGGACAACAGTGATGTGCTGCTTGCTAGTGCCTGTTCTTGGGCCAGCTTTAATCTGTATTTTCTGCCTTGCTCCTCATGGATAAGACTGGTGCCAGGGGATGATTTAACCACTGGCGTGAGCTGGGCCAGGAATTCACATTTATTTTCAAATCTATCATCTGAAGCCATTAAAAATCATGACTGGAGTATATAGTCTGGGTGAAATATGCTGATTTTGAATGCCAGAAGGTTTTTCCATTCACTGTGCGGTCTCACTTTCACTAATAAAGAAGAACTTAGGGTTTTTTTCAATAATACGTTCAAGAGCATTAGGGGATGGTATCCAGCAAATGCTGTGTGTTTTCAGCGGTGTCTAAAGGAGCTGAGGATTTCCCAAGCTCACTGTTACTCCCAGTTTCTTCTTTTCTCTCCTGAGTGCTCCTGGTTCATGCTGGTGGTCCCCAATCCCTGCTGATTGTTATCGACTTTTATGGAAATCCTTTATTCCACAGCCTTATGACCCAAATACCAGCATAAGTAGTTTTCATTTTACTGGGCTCATACCTACGCTGGCAGCTCCTGCAATCCCTCCTTTGGGGCCTGCTGATATAAATACTGCCAGCAGCCTGTCAGGTGGAGCATCACGTTCATATAAACAGCACCTCGAGGTTTACCAAGGCTGTGCCAGCTGAGCCTGCACTTGGCCCAGCTTTCACCACCTCTCATATCAAACTGTACTTTGTGAGAAGTTCTCTTGAAATGGCATCAACTAAATAAGTATATAAAGCCCAGGAGCCTGGGATATACAAGGACTGTTTCCTCAAAAATCAGCATTACCCTGACACGAGCCCCATAAACTTTTGTGCACATCATTAGAACTGGCTGGAGGGTGTGCAACCCCCGGGCAGCCTTGGGGATGAGTCTGAAACACGGAAAAGGCAGAGAGCTCTCGTTCAGGAGGGTCACTGCCTCCCCAAACAGCTCCTGCCTTTGCTCAGGAATTCCACCGTGCTCTTCCACATCTGTATGTGGCTCAGTTCTCCTCCAAACGCAGAGAAAAAGAAATAAATTGGTTGAAATAGTCTGGACAAAACTATCAAGAGAAAAGGCATCTGAGCCTCTCTGGAGGCCTCAGCAGCAGCAGAGGTGGTTGTAAGAAGGAGCAGCATCCCTTTTCTGCCTCTCCTGGAGAGAAAGGAGGACAGGACAGATGGATACCCTCGCCGAGGGGCACCCCGGGCCGCAGGGCTGTGACTCAGCACTCCCAGAGGGGCTGGAGGCGATGAAGGGAGGAGGAGGAGGAGGAGAACAGCAGCCCAGGTGGGTGCTCTGAGCCGCAGCAGCTGCCCGGCTCCGAGTGAGTCACGGCCGCGGCTCCTCACCCACCCTGTCCCGGGGCTCTGAGTCACTGCCAGCCTCACACGGCCCCAAAAAGGGCTGGAAACCCCTCCTGAGCATCACTCCTGAGCTCAGCCAAACCTGCCAAACCCTGGGCTTCTGACTCGTGGTGCCTTGGCCCGGGCACATGCTAACCCAGAGGTGGTTCTGGAGCAGGGCTGTTTCCCGGCCTCAGCCCAGGATACACACAAGGCAAAATAAAATACCCAGTGTGAGCTAATAGAATTTAACTTAGAGGACTGCTCCCAGATCCAGTTTAGTCTGAGAGTCGAGACTGGCACAGTTTAAATCTCCTGTGCAATGAAAAAGATGTCAGTCAGAATTGATGCTTCTCTCTGCAGGACTTCCTGAAGGAAAAACAAACCAGGGCCCGTCCTCTGTCACTCCTCCTTCCTCTCCCCTTCTTCCCTGGCATGCAGTTCAAACAGACAGAGAAAAGAGCCATTATTAGACAAAATAGAAAGACACAGGATGTAATAATTCAGGGTTTAATACACATTGAAATTGGGAGTTTGATTTAGAAGGGAAATGAGGGCATGCATTGGTGGAAGGATCATTCCCTGCCACCCCTGGCACACTGGGGTCATCTTGCTGAGGTCCCACATCCACTCCCCAGCCTTGAGGTTTGGCACCTCATTTGTTCAAATATGGGAGATATCAGAAGCTCATGGAGCAGCTCTGCTCCTATTAGAACCTTATTGAATTAATTAGAAGTGAGGGATATGTCTGGTTTATTTTTAGTTCAAAAAATAAAGGCAGGAAATCTCCAACCTCGTACAAACACCATCCTGGACAGTCACCCCATCACACATTGAGTCAAACCCTTCCCCTGCAGTGCTCAGCTCCAGCAGGCTGACCTGCTCCTTTTTCTACCAAAGGAACCCGTGTGTCAAGCTTTTGATGATAAAGAACATATTCTAGGAGCTCATAACAACAATAAAAAATCATTTTGGCAGACAGTTCACCCCGGATTTGTTTTACATTTTGACAGGCAGGTGCTCAGGGAAGAGCAAAACAGCAGGAAAAGAAAGCAGGTTTCTGGGAGAAAAGGATATTTTCATTCTGTATTAGGTGAAAGTTAACACAGTCTCATGTTTCATATTCCTCCCAGGGGAGAGGACCCAGGAGGGCGATTTCCACCCTAAATCTGCTTGATCCCTTGTATGATAAAACGAAAACATACGGATTAAGGGTGACAAATTCAGGTCGGGATCTCCTAATCTGTGCAGCACAGAACTGCACGCTGTGTCACCCAGCTGGGACTTTCAAATCAGACCATAAGTGTCTCCAGTGCACTTCACATGTTTAATAGAGTTTTAATTGCAGAGTGATTGCATGTGATATTACAGAATTATCACAGATTACTTAATTGCTGATGTTAAGCAGATACTTCTCTCAATATGTGTTTTTGTTACTATAGATCCATATTATCTGGCACAGCATTGCCTGAGAAGCAGAAGCAGAGATCATTTACCAGGAGAAAACCACTTTCATTTAACGTGTTGGTAAATTTAACAAGCAGATGTGTGAGATTCTTATAATTGGCTGTCGAAAGAATCCGGACCCTGCCGTTCCTAAAGAGCTGCACACAGGGGTGAGCAGCAGAGGAGTGCCAGTGCTTGGAGGTTTCTGCAAAAATCACGATGTGCCTGAGTGAACCTGTGTTTGGAGCCGTTTGGGAAGCTGCTTTTCCAGCCTGAAAACGCAGCAAATCCTGTGCAGGAGCCGGGAGAGCAGATGGGCTGGAGCTGTGATGCTGGCTCGTTCCCGCCGGCCCGAGGCTGATGGATGGAGGAGGAGAGGCTGGAGAGGTTTGTTTCTTCTGCAGCCCCTGGGAGGATCTCCTGGAGAATCTCGGGGCACTGCTCCATTCAGGGCAAACCAAAGGCCTCTCCAACAGGGAAATCAGTTACTGAGGTGGCCAAAAACAGGTGCTCAGAAATGTGAAGGAGCAAGGCAGGCATCCATGCTCCCGCTGAGCTTCCTGGGGGATGTCCCCACCTGTCCTGTGCCACACGTCATGCACGGGCTCTCCCACTGGAGTCCCATCAAAGCTGCTCAGGGAAGGAGCAGACACAGGTCGCATCCATTCACGTGATGGCATCTGAAGGGCTGCAGGCTGGCTGGTGGTGAATTAATCTGTGATCACTGTGGCCAGAGAGCAGCCAAAAAAACAGTTTGGAAAAATGATTTCACTTGGACGAGAGAATAAAAACAGACCCTCTAGCCTTCTTTCCAAAACAATGTCCCTTCAGTTGTTTAAATCTTTATTGGATAAATGGCTTTTGCAGCATTCCTGGAAGATGCTGTCATGCATCGTGGAACAGAACCTTCTCCATTGTTAGCTGTGTGTTTAATGAGAGAGGGAGCTCGTGGGGCTGGAGCAGGGTGTGGGTATGGAGCTGGACACCAGGGATTATTTAATTTCTGCACTCCTGTGCCTCTTGGCTAAGCATCAGTGATGGGGAGATGCAGCCACAGCCAGACTGGCTCCTCCTGGGCTGCACTATCCAAGGGAAACACATCTGCACATCTT
Source organism: Bombycilla garrulus (assembly GCA_013400315.1). Lineage (NCBI taxonomy): Eukaryota > Metazoa > Chordata > Aves > Passeriformes > Bombycillidae > Bombycilla > Bombycilla garrulus. The sequence goes on from VXBU01005400.1 coordinate 1,830,225, forward strand.
CTCCTTGAGCTACTACATGGTCCCTCTGGCATCTGGGTTTGGGACATATTCACATAAATATTTTCAGTCCCAGGGAAGAAAAATCCCCAGCCTTTGGTTCTATGTTCCAAATCCACATTGCACTTGTGGCACCTCACTCTGGACAGAGCTTTCCTGCTTCCCAGCCCCTTACAGGTCACATAAAGGACAAGAGTGATGCGTCCCCTGTTGTCTGTAGAGCAAATTTGGGACCAAAAATTAACTTAATTATTTTATTTAGTCTTTATTTTCTTCTTGCCTTTTATTGTGTTATGTTTTAACAGCGATTTCTTTGTTTCCTGCTAGGATTCTGCCAGAATCCTGCTGTTCCGCACAAAAGTTGAAACATGTATTACTAAAGGAAACAAATCTTTCTCTTGATTGCCTGATAGATCTACTTTTTAATCCAGACTGACAAATGCACTCTATCAACAGCACTTTTATGCCTCAGAGCTGTTGCATTTCATTTTCCATTGTTTGACATCCCTCAGAATCTGGAAAGGAAAAAAGCAATAGTGTCTTTCTCTGCTTACCTTTCAATTGATCATTTTTATTATGGCAAAGTCCAGACCCAAACACGTTGTAATCTCAGGTGTGGCTCGAATGTAGAACAAAAGGACGAGCCTTGCCAGTAGAAAGAGCAGTTTAATGCTGCTCAGCACTGTGGGGACCGTGGCCAGTGGCTCCAGGTAGCAAACAAATGGGATTAGAGTGGCCCTGGCTCCCTGTCTACCTGGATGAGTAACACACTCATGCACCAGTTGCCTCTGTGAATACTTTGGATGAGATCCCCAGTGCCACAAGGGTGTGAAACAGATACAAACAGAGTTTCTTTAAGTCAGTGTCTGAATTAGGCATGGCCAGCCCTTCATCTGTACCTTCTGTTGTTCCTAATGTCCCTGCCCCGGTGCTTACTGCTGATCTCTATTACTTCTGTTGTGCTTGTTTTTACAGACATTTGCAGGCTGCTTGTCCCTCAGGGTTATTAATTCTTTGCACTACAGCAATACAAGAACAAGTGAGGCTGCAGGAAAACAGCAATTAAACCCAAGCAGACAGGTCCCTTTTTCACCCTGAATTGCTCACGAAGTTAAAGGCTTTTTTCCTGCCTTGCAGGTGCTGTGGTGATCGCCTTCGTGGTGTGCTGGCTCCCTTACCACATACGGCGCCTCATGTTCTGCTACGTCCCCTCCAGCCACTGGACAGAGTGAGTGACAGCGAGGGGACACGGCCCTTCATGCCAGGACAGGCTGGGGGCTCAGGGTGGGGCTGGGGGTGCCACAGCACACGTGTGGAGATGGGGATCTGGGAACACAGGTATTCTCCAGCCGAGGGGTTAAAGTCTCAAACTCCTAATTGCTTTTTTGGTTGTTGTTTTTTTTTTTTTTTTCTTTTGGATGTCTCAGTGTTTGCCAGGCAAATTAAGAACCCTTATTTCACCTAAATCCCCCCAGGAAGCATTATCTTGAAGGAAGCATTATCTTGAACCAAAATGCATCATCAGCCCCTCCTCCTCCTCCTCACGCCTGCTGGCTGCAGTCATGGGGCTGCAGTCTGATGAAATGACATTTGGACAGGGGCTTGGTACATGCAGAGTGGATTTCAGTCTCTGTGCCAGAGATATTGATCCCCAGCACTAAGATGCAGCAGCTCCCGTCAGCACACAATTTACCTCCACGAGGCCACTTTTCCTCTCTGACAGGGGAGATGACACAGGTGGGGAATAACTGTGCTGCTTACTGACTCTGGGCCAGGTGGTTTGCTGGGTTTTGCAGGGAGTGCATCAAAATAAAATGCCAGCAGTTGCTGCTGATTAGGAAGTGCCCAGATTGTCAGAGAATTCCAGGATAATTGCACAAACACAGGTGCACTGCTCACAGATGTGTAAAGACACCTCAGAACTTCTGCTCCTTTCTGAGGCACCAGGCCAGGTTCTTCAGCACTGATTATTATTTTTAAATATGTCATTAAGAGCTGATTCTGTCTGGGGACACACACTGAGGATGCCTGAGATGCCAAGGGATGCACTCTTGTGTCTCCTGCCATGGTTTTACATCTCTGTTCTCCCTGAGACCGGGGCTGCTTCTTTCAAGGGAAAGAAAAAAAAATAATCGATGATACCAAAAAGCAAAACAATAAAAAACTAAATTTCCATCAACTCCAAACACAAATAATGATAAATTAGGATATAGCAGACCACTGAATGGATCCACTGCTGTGGATCCAGCCATGGTAAAATCCAAAACCTATCTTTAGTCATGAAAACAGAGCTCCAGGCACACACTGGGACAAACTCTTGTTTCTCCTTTGCTTTCCTATATGAAAAGCACTTAAGGCAATGTTCAATTATGTAATGACTGCATTTGCTTTGAGCAAGAGGGACAGAGAGGTCTGTCTGCAGTTAGTGGGAATTTATACGTTGTGGCTGTGTTTCTTCCTTTTAAAACCATGAGTGATTTTAGGAAAACACTGAATTTACAGAATGATAGTGAGCTATCAGTCTGGTGGCTAACCAAGAGTTTGCAGCAGCCTGGCTTGTTCATTTACATGTGCCTTGCCCGTGAAGAAGATAAACTTTTCCAATATTAATTCTTCACAACTACATAGAAAAACTCTGTAAGAGCTGGATGGGCCATGCAGTCCTTGGCAGTGCTGAGGGGGTGTGGAGGGATGGGCAACGTAGTCCAGCACTCCTCTATTTATCTTTTGTTAGACACTGCTCAGACTAGAAAAAAGGTCTGCAATTTTCACCAAGATAAATGATTCTGAGGAACATTTCCTGAAAATGAGACCTGTGGTGTTTATAAATGCTTTTCCAGCTCAGGGCTGTTGTTCTCAGTTGGCCCAAGGAAAGACATATCCAAAAGTATAAAAGATAATAAAACGTTTTCAACCAGTTCTAGTTAAAAACACTAAATTGTGGTGGTTAGGATGTGTTTCAGAAGCACGTTATCATCAGCTTGCCCCCAGAACAGGAAATGCTGTCCCACATTACGGACAAATCCCAGCCCAGGGATCCATTGAATGAGCTGATGCTGCTCTCACTGCCAGAGGGAGGAGAGAGCTGCATCTGTTACTGGAGTTTGGCTCTTCTGCTACCTCTGTAGATCAGAACTGCAGCCAAAAAAGTCAAGCTAATGTGTATGTATGACACAGAAGCAAATTTCCATCTGGCTTCTCAGTTTCCAGAATGCCTGTTTCCAAAGGAAAAAAAATGAATGCACGAGGTAAACATCGTGTCTGGCTCCATCCAGGGTTTAAATAAGTCTCTAGCTGTGGGTGAGTGGGGCAGTATCTCCAGAGAGGCCTCTGCTCCGTGTTTGACCAGTTCCAGTTGAAGATGTGGATGGGTTGTGCTTACCAGGCACCACTGATAAGCTCATGTTTGCAGCCTAGAAGGGTTAGCTGGAAAGCAGCTCAGGTTTTTCTCACCCTGGTGACTTTGAGCTCTTCACACTCAGATTTTTGTCTTTCAATCTGTTCTTCCAGTTTCCTTTACAACTTCTACCACTACTTCTACATGCTGACAAACGTCCTCTTCTACGTCAGCTCAGCAATCAACCCCATCCTCTACAACCTGGTGTCAGCGAACTTCCGCCAGATCTTCCTCTCCACGCTCACCATCCTGTGCCTGCCCTGGAGGAAGAGGAAGAAACGACTGGCCTTCGCCAGGAAATCCAACAGCATCTCCAGCAACCACACATTTTCCAGCCAGGTCACAAGGGAAACTACGTACTGAAGCCAAAGGAGGAGGAGGAGGAATGCAATTCATCGTGGAGTCAAAACTTGAGAGAGGCCTCTGTGACTTTCATGCATGGTCTCCAAATTCACGTAACACAAATGTGTTTAGCAAAGTCATTTTTGTTGGAAAAAAATAGGCTTTGTTCTGCCAGTAACTTTGAGGTTATTTTCGAGCATTGGCCTTGCCTCTTGTGAGTAATGTCTACATGTATTGTAACTTCAGTCTGGCGTAAATCCAGATGTGGTGTTAACTGGGAAGCCAAAATGTGTTCAACTTAGGCAAAACTGTTCTGCATTTCATCCTTTTCTCAGTGCAGAGATGCCGTGTTCACATCCAAGGGTTTGAGATCACATCTGCTGGTGGCACCGAGCAGAGAGTTTGATGAGGAGAAAGAAGCTTTGAAAGGAAAGGGATGTTCTTGGAGAATGGATATGCTCATCTGTGGGATGTGCCATGAACGAGGAGTGAAAACTCAGGGAGCCAGGTGGTTATTTTAGAAATACATCTCCATTGTGAGAAATATGACCGAGGTGCTCAAGAGAACCGCTCTGGCTCCTTGAAATTAAACAAGAATTAAAAAAGCCTTACCTAGGCTGGGGTGCTGTGGCCTGGGGAGTGGGGTCACCTTTGGCTCTAGGGCATCCGCTGTGCCTGGCTTTGGTACCACTGCACTGATCACAGCAGAGTCTCTGGCAAAGTCAGGAATGCAGAGGCTGTGCCCAGATGGAGTGCTGAAAATGAACAGAAATGGAAAATCTTCCTTTTGCCATACAGCCAAATCCTATTTTTTTACCAGGGAGAACAGTTCGCTGGCCTGTATTAAGAGATGAGAAAATTCTGAGTTCCTGAGGGCTCCAGGTGGCTGACACAAGAGCAACCTGCCCCAGTTCTGTGGGACCTTCAGATTTTTCCCATTCTTATTCCAGTTTTACTTGTTTCCTTGCCATTTCCACAAGGCTGACATCTCAGTTTGTACAGCTGTAGGCAGCAGGTCCTTTTGTTCTACCTTTTCTTTTATTACTTTTAACTACCAGAACTATTGGCACACTTACGTGCACCCCCAATATTCAGATACTTCAAATGCAGAGCATAAGAAAATCTAAACTGGGTAGTCTTCTCTCTAAATTCACTTTATTTTAACAAGCCAGAAGAACAGAAACAAGGCCTGAAAAATCTCTTTGAAATTTCCCAGCTGGTGAGGAGAGGTAGCATGAGCTTTTCTCCCATATGGTTCCACCTCTAATGGCCCCTTTATCTGGTACAACAAATTGCTCCAGAGTCTTTAGTACTGAAATAACAGGGCTCTGGGGCAAGAAAAAGGGCTTTTTCCCCAGAGGGTGACCTGCACCAACCTGGAACTGACCAATCACCCTGTGCAGCCTTTGCTGGTGGTGCCCTGGTGTCCCCTTTCGCACCACAGGTCATCAGGACTTGCCTCTGAGCGGTGACAAAGTGGAAGAGCTGGCTCAGTTTGGCTTTCTGGGCTTTGCCCATGCCATGTCACCCTTCAGCTGGAGAGCACCTGTGTTCCTCAACTGAATTCACAGTGCTGGAGGTGTGGAATGGCCCAGTGAGGGTCACACAGGGATGGAGACCAGCTACTGAACCACTGGTGACATCTGCTGCTGCAGGTGCTGCATCACAGAATCACAGAACACGTCAAGTTGGAAGGGACTCACAAGAATCATCGGGTCCAACTCCCTGGACTTGTGGTTCAGGTTCTGTTGGGCTCAGCACGTGGAGGAAACCCCATTTGGGGGCATCTGTGAGCTGTTGGTGACTGGTGGCTACTTTTGGGGCATTTATAACCTGTCCCCAGCTGGCCACCATGGCAGCCCATCAGCCATGGCCACCAGCCACACCTGCCAGGGATGGGAGGTGATCTTAATGCCTGGTACAGAACCCCTGCAAAAGAAAGGGCTCTAAATAAAAATCACTGGGGCTTTAGTTTCTTCTGATTCAGCCAAACTGCAAGCTCTGTTCTGTCATGCCTTCTTGTGATTTCTCACCCTGGCTGCACCAAGCGGAGGGCAGAGATTATATCTGACCAAGCACTTTTGCTGCTCATGGACTGTGGATTCCTCTTTGACAAAGACAACAGGGAGTGGCACACAAACAAATAAATTGAAACAAAGAGGCAAAAGGGAGACTGATCTCTTCAGAAGGAAATCTGTGAGAAACCAGCAAGTATTTTCTGTGTATGGTGTGTGTGAAATGGCTTGGGCAGGTTGGAAGAAGAAGACCTGCTCATCCTGCCTAGTGGGAAAATCCAGGTACCATGAACAGGAGAGGGGAAAGATCTGCCTGGAGAGGAAGAGGAGTCTTGATGTCACACATTTAACATTGGCCTTCCAGGCAAGACACTTCAGATGTTTCTGGACGACCCAAAATTTTTTACTTCACCTCTAAATACAGTCAGCAGCTGGGAGGAGCTTTCTGAAACCTTCCAGGGAAGCTGTAGCTTCATTGCTTTGACTTTCATTACAATTTAACACCCTGCATGTCTCATTTGCTTTTCCAATATTAAACATTATTACTACACTTGTTCAACACCAACCTGCTGAAATGTGCTTGATAATAGAAAACACTGTACAAAAATTGTTGTTTCACATGAGATGCTTGGTTTAGATTTTCACTACTGAGATACACTGGCAGCTTACAGAATATTTGATCACAGCTCAGAGAAAAAGGCAGGTTTGTTTTTGGCTTGACATGACAGTGGGAAAAAGCAGGAGTAAAAGTGAATTTACCAGAAACTCTTTCCACAATTGGGCCACTCGAGTGCTGAAGAGCTGGGGGAATTTGGGGGATTTATCCACGTGGTTTGCTGACTTCTACAGCTTTGTTCTTGCAGTTTAACAGGAAAGCAGACCTGGGTCCATGGCCTTAATCTGAGATTGCAGCTCAAAGCTACCTCTTCCACTGGCTAAATCTGTCAACCTTGAGCTGAGCAGAGCAAGTTACAGCTGGCTTCATCCTCTCTTCCCTCCTCACCTGATTTTGCCATTTTCAGATTAGAGATAATGGTTCCCTTGTGCTCAGAGAGGTGAGGATAACTGATTGCAAACCTCGTGGCTTCCAGAGAATCACTGGGCAGTTTGGGTGGGAAGGGACCTTGTTCCAGTTCCAAACCCCTCCTGCAGGCAGGGACACCTTCCCTAGGAAAGGAGAGCTGATACAGTAGAGAAGAAAAATGTACAAACTGCCCCATGTTTACCAGAGAAATGGTTCTTTACATGCCTTTTAACAAGGATTGAACTGCTGACCCAACTAGGATTTCAAATTCAATTTGGTGTGAAGGGCTTTTGCCATTAGACAGAACACAAACTCCCATCCATTGAGTCCCTGCACTCTTCACCAAAGCAGAGGTGAGTGTTGGGGCCTCTGCTCATCTATGCAAATTCCCTGTGCTTGGAGCTGTTTGTTTTGAGTAAAAAAAGAACCAAATCTGTGGAACCTGCCGATGTGAAGTGCTGCCAGATGGATTCTGAGAAATTCCATTCTGAAGAGAGTCTATCAAGTGACCTCTCCAAACATTATTTTGAGGTTTTGTTTCTCTTCACAGTGCCCTTGCCAGAGCCATCCATTTGGCAGAGTGTGAAACCAGGTTTATAAAATCATTTTCCTGTCCAGAAATTTCCCCCAGACAGGTCAGTCTCACCACAGGCCCAGTCCATCAGTGCTGGAATGCTCTGCTGAGCTTTTCTTTTTTTTTGTAAGGTGCATGAGACCTCCCTTCAGGGAGCTTTTCAGGAGAAAACTCAACAGGAAATCAGCAAGGAGGGTTAGCAGGGCACGACAGTAGCAGGACCTTTGCATTTCCAGCATCCAGCATTCAGTGGAACAACCCCTGAGCATGCTGCTGCTGCAGACAGCTCGTGCTGCAGGTTTGAACCCAGCTCCTGTGCAGCTGCATTGCTGCTGCCCTTGGGCAGGGACAGAAAGCATCCCCAGGGCGTGGGGGCCTTCCCGGCGCTGTGCCAGTCCAGTGTCCCCCCGGCTGTGTTGTTCGGTGACTCTTTAACCAAAGCTGTGTCTGCTCAAGCTCTGTCTGGTTCCTCACGTCACAGCTCAACCACTCTTCCTGTTCTCAGTCTGGATTTGCTTAGTATGAAAGCTGAAATTGTCGATCCAGAGTTTCATGATGCTGTGTCCTGGCTTTGTGATCCAGAGTCCTCCCCCAGCTGTGCCACCTGATAGTCCTGCACATCTTGTATTTATGGCAAATAATTTAAAGTGCTCCTTTTTCTTTTTTTTAATTTTATTTTATTCTGAGATACAAAATGTTGATGTGCTTTATTTTCTGTGGCCTGTTGCTCAATAGGGAAAAAAAATGAATGTTAAAAGTTTGTCAGTGTCTACTCTGTAATATTTTCTGTGAGAAAGGGAAAGAAGAGGCTGTGGAATCCTTCTGTGTGGCAATGGGAAACACCCTTTCAGTGTAAGATGCTATTATTGATACTGTATTTACTGATCAAAGTGTAATGAAATGGTTAATTCCTGATATAGCCTTTGTACTGTATGGTATTTTATTTTGTCATTTATTGATCCTAAGAAATAAATATCCAAATTTAAGGCTTGGGCTGCTTTTGCTTGAAGTGGCAGGTGTGCCTTTATCACACAGCCTGGTTATCAGACCCTGGCTGGGCTCTAAGCTGGTGAAATCCCACTGGCCTTGAACTGGGATTTAAACTCCTCTGCAGAAGGGCCCTGAGTGAGGTTGGAAGGACACTCCAATCCTGAAGTTTGCCCTGAAAAATCCTTCCTGGCATCTGTTAAAAGCACCGGGTCTGTGCTGTCCTGCTCTGCTGCTGGGCAGAGCAGTTGAGAACTCCAGGCTTGGAGCATGTGGGGTGCAGGAGCCTGAAGTGTGGGAAGGGGATCCGAGCTCCCGGACTGAGCTGCTCTGAGTGCTGAGATCCCAGGGGCACTGCAGGGCTCTGGGCTCCTGCCTTGCCTGTTTGCCCTGCTTGCTTCTCCCTGTTGCAGGGTGAATGTTAGAGGTGTTGTATCTTGGCCATTATTCTGCAGCAGTTTTGCCCAGAAAACTGAGCAGGCTGAGGCTGTACTGCACTGGAGCTGTAGGGACACAGCCAAGGAGTCAGCCCTCACCCCAAAGAATGATGAAAAAGAAGCAGGTTTATTGTGTCTTGACAGCCAGATTTCCCCTCCTATCTTCCCATCTTTAGCGTGATCCTTTTCCTCCCTGGCATTTATTTTTCTAACAGAAATGTAATTTTGTAGGGACAGAATGCTTGGGTATTAGCCATGATATTAAAGTGTCCTTATACTAAATGAGCAAAAATCAGTCACCTCCATCCTCCCTGCAGCTCCTGGTTAATGTTCTGTTGTGCAATAGCTGAGCTGAGCCATAAAATCTTCATAGTCTTTAACCGTTCAACCCTTTTGTTTTGATTCCTGATAGTATGAAAGGTTGCTTGGAAAGCAGCAAGAGAATAAAATTTAAATATTTGGGATCATTCATGCCTGGTAAACCCATCTTCTAAAACCTAACTTCAATGCACTGCCTCTCCAAGGGATTCTGGTGCTGCTTCCAGATGAGAAAAGCAGGAGCCTCTATTGTCCCTACACCATCAAGCATTAAAGGATCAAAATAATTTCTTTTATGGATCCTTTTATTTGCTATTCAGCCCTGCCCTGCTCAAATGTGTATTTTCAGTGTCTTCAGCAGTGCAAATCCACAGCACGAGGCAGCATCCTTGTTTCCTGGCTGCAGGAGATTTCTGTGCTGGGCACGCTGCTCCTTGTGGAGCCTCCATGGCTCATGCAGAACCCCACGTCACGTCCAGCAAATGTGAAGGAAAACAGAAGATGTGGAGAGTCAAATAATTCTTTTTTTTTCCTTTAGAAAGGCACAAGGGCCTCGAGCCATGAGGGATGCTTTCAGCTTGGCCCTTATTTCTCATGTCAATTATAAAAGCAATTTCCATAGTTCATGAGGGGAAAATTTCAGGCACCTTTTTGAAAAAAAGATGTTACGTTTTGGTAAATGGCTTCATAAAACTTAATAAACATCTATGCAGAAGTTAATTTATTTAAAATATCTTTAAATCCTGCTCTGCCTTATTGAATTTGTTTGAACTGCAGATCAGGCTGGAGTATATTCATGAGGGCATTTAAGCAATAAGGCAGCACATCACAGTTATTATTCCAGGCCTCCTGTGGGCTGGGAAGCACAGAGCAGAACCTGCAGTGATTTTGGGCACTCAAGTGCAAAACCCCTCCAGAAGCACAAGCACAGGCATGGCCTGGGTGGCCAAACCAAGCTGCTGGGGTTGTTTTCTGGGAGCGAAAACACACCAGGGGAGCCCACAGCAGCCAGCCCAGCATCCACGGGCTGCCAGCCCCGTCCTGGGCTTGCTCAGCCAAGTGCCAGTGGGAAAGGATCACGGAATCATGGAATCACAGGAGGGTTTGGGCTGCAAGGAACCTGAAAGCTCATTTCATTCCAACCCCCTGCCATGGGCAGGGACACCTTTCACTGTCCCAGGCTGCTCCAAGCCCTGTCCAACCCGGCCTGGGACACTTCCAGGGGTGGGACAGCCACAGCTGCTCTGGGCACCCTGTTCCAGGGCCTCTCCATCCTCAAGGAATTTCTTGCTAACATCTAATGTAAATAGAGAAGCAGCAAAGTTAGTTAAACACCACATCACTGTGATACAAACCAGCCAAGCCAGCCAGAACTTTCAGGAAAGAGGGAGAGAAAGGCCAAAAATTGATAGTGAGCGTGTAAATGTGTGTGTGGGTGCTGCAGCCACAACTGGGATAATGTTTTGACCAGCTTGTTCAGCCTGGACAAAAGAAAGCTCCAGGGAGACCTTAGAACCCCTTTCAGTACCTAAAGAGGCTTCAAGAGAGCTGGAGAGGGAGTTTTCCCAAGAACCTGGAGTGACAGCACAATTGGAATTGTCTTTAAGCTAAAGGAGGGTAGGTGTAGATCTCAACAGCACCCGAAAATTTCCCAAACATAATGGAGATGTAGCAGCCATTGTTCCCAAGATTTAACAGCATTAGCACACTTCCAACAACCCAACACACTCCATCCCTTTGTCACTGCAATGGAGCTCTTGTTTTAGGGATGGATTTAGGCACAGGAACTTCTGGGATTCACTCAAGGGCCACAATGAAATCCTGCAGACCAGAACCTCAAACCCCAGCGCTTCCAGCAGTCAACTCTGCCTCACTTTTCCCTTCCCTCAGCACCAGTCAGTAGCTCATGAGCTATATTAAACCTCCGTTCCGAGACACATATTAGCAAAACATGCCAACGTTCAGCCATTAAAAAGCAGCTTCTCTCTGGTTGTCAGCAACAGCAACAACCTTGTCACAGCACTTGGCAGCTCTCAGAGCGTTCTTGACGGGCTCTTATCCTTGGTCTCTGCTCCGTGCAGATTGCAGGAGAAGGTGAAGCGTTCTGTGCTGAATTTAAAAAATACCCAAACAGCTACAAACTCCATTAAATGGGAGTGAGCTCAGCAGGGCCACAGGGAGCTATAACGAAATCTGTGACACCTGACATTTTCAATGTTTCAGTTCCTCTGTCCAGCTGAAAAGCAGCGATGGCTGCCAACAGCATTATTAGTACAGCTCCCACACAAAGCATGAATTCTCACAAAGTTTCCCATTACTGCAATAAATCATTTTTTGTCTTTCTTCAGACCGGCAGTTGGAATAAGATTAATTTCTCTTTACCATCAACACAAGCATGAAATACCATTCTTCGTGACCAGTCCAGGAGAATGCCTGATGTCACAGCTGGTGTTTTCTGGCTCGGAACTTGAGACTTAATCTCTCTCCTTCCTCTGGGCCTGAGCCAGACCAGAGCAAGCAAAAGGTACAGGGATTTTAAAGGTGGTCACCAGTGATACCACAGCAAGGTAACCAGACTGGTTAATCCTCTTGTCCACAGTGAGCACCCTTCAGGAGGCTGATCTAGGAAAATGTGTAAACACAAAGCTATGAAAGGCTTTTGAGATGAAAGAAAATACAAATTTGTGGAGCTTTCTGAGCCTTGATGAATGCCCACCTGCACAACTGGTATAAACCTGTTTGCATCTGCAAAGAAACCCAGTTTGTGTTTGTAAGTGACCCAATCTAGCTCTGTTTGCTTCTCTTTTCTGAGGCTTTTCTTTTTTTTTTTGAAAAATATGATTAAGCAGGGGAAAATGATGCTGTTCATTCTGTTCACAAGTCCGGTCTTAAATGCCAGAGGTGCTGATCAGATTAAAACAGAAATCAGAGTTCATGGATTGTGTCTGGAAGGAATAAAGACTCTGGTGCTGATTTTTATTGAATGCAGGACAATCTCTTGCTTATTGTTTATATTACAACGGCGAGGGGGGGAGAGCTTTCACCACAGCATGGCTCAGTGCTTTTCAATATGTTGTTCATCATTTGGAGCTCACTGGTATTCACTGGCAGATTTCACTTTGTATCTTAAAAAGTTCTCATGGAATTTTGGAGACAGGGAAAAATACATTCTGCCATGCTGCCAGTCTCACTCCACGGATGCACCACTACAGTCAGCTCCTCATTACTAAATCACAGAATGGTTTGGGTTGGAAGGGACCTTAAAAATCATCTCATTCCAACCCCTGCTACGGACAGGGACACCTTCCACTAAATCAGGCTGCTCCAAGCGCTATCCAGCCTGGCTGTGAAGAACATCCTCATGAAGAGCCTTGAAGAGCAATGGCTTTGTCCTGTGATGGCTGGCTGGTAAAAACTCCTCTCTCCTTGCCCCAGAGTGATTTGATCTCAGTGAGATCATCCCCGTTGTTATCATCTGATCCTTGGGGAAGATTCTTCTGGGAGAACATTTCCTCAATAAGCTTAACAAAGAGTCAGTGTGTGAGTGGCAGCTTTATGTTTGTGGTGAACAGGAAAGGCAAAGCTCCGCATAGGTGAACATTAAAATAAAAACTGGGGAGGGCTATTTCTGCTCCACTCCTCAGGAAATACAAAATTAATGAACCTCTGGACAGGGAGATAGAGGCAGAAAAGGTTTCTGCAGAGAGTGGATCTCACTTTGGTTTCCCCCCAGCCCAAAACTTCTGAGTTTTCAAAGTTCAGCTTTGAGGGAGATTGTGCTATGTCAGCTTAGGGTGTGGGGTAAAAGGTAGAAAGAATTTCAAATGTCTTCAGAAATTGTGGGCACCATCAGTGCACAATGACAAGTCTATTTGTTCTCTGTGTTTCTCTACACATCACGTCATCAAAAGGATTCACAGATATTCCCAGGAAGAATACAGATGTGTCAGTAATATCAGTATGAAAAAAAAACCAAAAACACTGGAAAATAGAAAAGAAAAAAAAATACATTCTACTACTGTCTGATTTTTGCATCTTCACAGATCAGCCAAAAGCTTTTCAGCCAAAATCTCGCATCCACTTGTTTACAACAATTCATCCCCCCATGCTGTTCATTTTCCTGGGAGATCAGCTCCAGGGCTCGGGATCTGCCTGTGTTTCATACCCATCTCTCCAGAAGGCACCGCAGTGTTTGGAGATTGGGCCTCTTCATCAGGAGGAAAAGCCTGTTTTCTGTAAGAAGGGGCCATGAGTCACAGCACGACTTTGATGAAACCAATAGACTTCCCTAGAGGTTGGCACCAGAGTGCTGGAGAATTAGGAGCTGTAGGACCAAAATGAAATAATGAATCAGAGGATGTGATGGGAAAGGTGTTTTGGTGGAGTGAAATTTTTTAAAACTGAGGGTAAGGCATATTTCTTTGAAATTGAGCCTATTTCTTGTGATGCACAAATCAAGATTCTCAGGAGGGTTTTTAACTGTGCACAGAGAAATAGAGAATAAGATTGTGATAAAAATGAGGGGAAACAGGGCTGGTCAGATGATCACCCACTGCAGGGGGATGAAACAAGGGCACAGGTACAGCCCTGTTCAGTAAATCATCCCCTCACCAAGCATCAGAGTAAAGCAGAGAAGCAAAGAGTTAACTTTGCTCACATCTTCCAGCAAATGCCTGTTCCCACAATCACTGTCTCTTTTTGGCCAGAGTTCTGTATTTTTTAGCTGTTCTCAACTCTCTTGCAGAGCAATTATTCCTAAGTGCAACTGAGGACATTTTGCCTTCTGCTCAGATGAAATTCACTTCAATTCAGTTTTGTAGTAGCTCCTCAGAGCACCTCAGAAAATCTCCTGTCTTTGGAGTCTTGCTTGTAGCCACCCAACAATGGGAAAGCTGCTAAAACACTTGGGAATTCAGTGAGAGAAGGGAGCAGAAGGGTAGAAAGAGGATCAGAGTGCAGATGCTGAGGAATGGGACACTCACCTGGCTTGCAGGAGAAAGGGAGAAGTGGGATAGCTGGGAGAGAGGTAAACACCCAAATCTGGGAAGGTTTTCAGGATTTCCTGCTGCCAAACCCAGCTCCAGAGCATGTTAATCTGATCTTTGCCAATACTCACCTTCCCACATCCATATTTTCAATCACAGATGTTTTTAAAGCCATCCCTACTCTCCAAATACTAAATTTGGAAAAAATGTTTAGTCACGGACCCTCAAAATGAGTGTGTGTTTGGTTTGATTGATTCCATCTCTGGTGCAGCTATTCACGTATTTACTACCAGCTCCTTTTATTTAGGATTAACAAGTAGAAGTTTCACTTGGGCAGCTGTGGTTCCAGCTCATGAATGTTTAAATTGAGGATAATTTGTGTTTCTGTTCATATTGAAGTATTTGCTCTATAAAACAGCTTGGATCAACTCTACATTTTTGCTGTTTATGAGCAGAAATATTTCTGGCTTATTGGTGTTGTGGATAGCTTTGTTCCTTACTCTGTTTTATTTAGTAAGACTGTGACTTTAATAAGATTTTAATACAGAGACTTAAACTACACAAATTTTAAATAAATTTGTTCACTGATCAAGGCACAAAAGAGAAAACAATTTAATAAATTGAATATTGCCTTCTATGTTCTGTTCTCCCAGCAATAATGACTCGCAGTCTAAAATAAAATTCAACTCTAGCCATAAATATTCATAGCTAAGAGTCCTTATTTTCCTTTAAACTGTTCTGTGCTACTGGAAAGTCTAATGTTTCAAAAGTCAAACACTGAGACCTCATCATAACCAGATGTACCCAGAAAAACCATGATGCAGAAAAGTGGATTTCATTTCAAATAAATCACGAGCTGTGGTGGGAACAATGCTGTGTTCTGAAGCACGACATTTCCACAGGGGCAGAGAAATCAAATCCCAGACAGGCAAAACTGGGACTGCACAGCCTGATACGGGATATGAGACCCTGCAGCCCCATCACGGGGACTGTGCAGCCACACATGGGTGTCCCCTAAAGAGAGCTCTCCAGGAAGAGGAGACCAGCTCCTTTTGGAAAGGTCAGCTCTGGTTCTGGGTATCAGCCCTGCAGCTCTTCAGGAGCTCACCAGGTGCTTGGACATCGCCTTCCTCCCACATCCTCTCCTCTGTGCTCCCCTCCCTGTGGCGGGGATCTCTCTAAGCCACACCCGGAGCTGGCAGGTGACATCCCCAGGAAGCTGTGACCAGGACACTGCAGGGATCTCCTTTGCCCCAGGAGACCCCACAATATGTAGAAAAGTCCAGGTTTCCGGCCCGTGCTGTTGAAGGAGTCTGGAGTCGTTTGTTCGTGTTCTCAAGGCAGTTTATTAATTCCTTATCAAAAGTAGATTTCTCTGCCCTGCCAGGGTTGGCACAGAACGCGTCCAGAGACACACTGTGCCCGCCCCGGGTCAGCTCTGATCTTTTATACTAATAACTACCTATTAAATGTTTATAATTAATTACCAATCCGTTCCCCTCACATCACCATGTCCAGATCTGTGTCAAACCAATCCAAAAGTGCCAGCATCACCAAGAAGATGGAGGTGATGAAGAACAAAAGATAACATGGCACGTGTAAAAATTCTCCATCTTGTGCCTCAGACCCCCCTGTACAGATCTCCAACCCCCCTGTACAGGGCTTTAAACCCCCCTGTACCTACACTCAAATTTTCTTCTTTTTATCATTCCATGGTCCCTGACACCTCTGGCAAGGCTGAAAAGCCTCCTGACCAGGTTTTGGGTCGGCCAAAGGCATCATAGGAACCCCCTGGGTTCCAACAGACACCTTTGGCCAAGGCTCCCACCCTCAGATGCAGAGCAGAGGAGCTTTGGGCTGTCAGCTCAGTGCTCCTGCACACGGTGGCAGAGGCAGGGAAGAGGAAGGAAGGGTGTCTCATAAACCCCATGAGAAATGGGAAGACAACGGTAATTCAATTACTCTGCACAATGATGTTACCAAAAAGGATGAAGAACTTAAGTAGATAATTGTTTATCCTTTTTTTTCATTGTTGATTCAGAACTAATATAATTACCTGTGCAGGTGATGTCTCAGTTCTGATTCACAGGGGGGAGACAGCATTTCTTGTGCCTTATGAGCTGTTAATTCAACATGACAGGCTTGACCTGAGGATACCAATAGTGTTGTCATCTCAGTTGTCTGATGGCACAAAGCTGAACTGATCTGTTGTGTCTCAAAGGCTCAGGGAATTCTGTGAATTTGGTGGAAGTGGAAACCTCCTGGGAGACAGCTGTGTGCTGGGAGCTCCTGTCCTTTTTTTCCCTTTAGAACTCATGGCCATGGTGTTCTTACACTTCAGTTTCACCACCAAAGTCTTTCCCATATTTTAGCTCCAGTGAGGGCAGGGATGTGAGCAGGGCAGTCACTGCAGAGTGAGCTTTGGAACAGAGGTAGGCAACATGGCTGTGGCTGGGCTGTTCACTGCTCTGCCTCTGTCTCCTACTGTCAGCAGAAGAGAACTGCTTCCTTTCTCCCTAATTCTTCCTGTCACCCTGTGGCAAAACGCTCACTCGTGCTTTCCAGGTGCTCCTTCCCATGGGCCTGGTGCCAGGGACCCTCCTCTTTGAGCAGTCCCAGTTTAAGTCTCCAAACCCAGCCCCTGCCAGGCCCCTCTGTGCCCAAGCACAGCCACCGGTGGGACCCGGTGCCAGAGCCGATGTCGTGGCACCTGGGGCTTTCTGCAGAGGGACAGATCACCCCAATCCTGTGCAGAGCTCCCAGGCTGCTGTTATAGCACTTGCACATCTCAGGAACAACGTCAGCCTAAAGGCTGGGGAATGGATCCCGGCAGAGTCAGCGCCCAGAGGAAATGATTCCCAAACAAAGATCAGACACAAAATATCAGCTAGGAACCAGAGCTGTGGGATGCCTCTTCTCACAGCCTCCTCCACTCCTGCTGACAGAAATAAACCTGCTCAGCTGTCACTTTGGAGCTGGAGATGGGCCATGGGGAGGCAGGACGTGTGGGGGTGGATGAGGGGGAAGGATTTCTTTCTCTGTGAAAACATCCAGTTTCACCACTGACAAGTCTGACAGGTGGAAACCAATTAAAAAAAATACCCTACTCACAAGTGCCTGGCTTCTTTGGAGACGTTCCTCAGTTTTGCCCACTCCTCTGTAGTAACTGCTGGGAGCTGCCACCTTGTCCCCCTGGCGGCACTGCCCTCCTGCTGAAACAGAGGCTGGGGTCTGTGACAGATGAGGGGTAATGTGGTCACAGTCCCTCGTTTGCACATTTTTGTGGGCTCACACATCCACCACCCTGTTTGGAGCAATGCTGCAGAAATGTGACTGCAGCCTTTTGCTCCCATTTTCCCATGAGATACTGACAAAGTGTCTCAGGAAGGCATCAGCTATTTCAGTTTGATGCTTGGCAGAGCAAGGATGAGGATTAGCCTATCATCAACATTCCATTTTCTATCACATACTCAAATGGATCTAAATGAAAGTATCTGTAAGGCAGGCCTTGCCAATTCACCATCACTCGGGCTTGACACGAGAGCAGAAAATTAGTTCTTCCCCTCCTAGGGTCAAGTTTAAATTTAAACACATACATTCCTGGGAATCTGCATCAGAGATGCTAAACACCTCATAACAGAAAAAGCAGGATGGCAAAACAATGTTATTATTCAGCTACATTTGCAAAATTCCCATGCAAAATAAATGTGCATTAGATGACTGCTGCAGCATCTCTGAATCACAGGCACTTCAATGTTTTAAAATTCCCTCATGAGCTTTACTCTGCCAGCTACTAAGCATGTTTCCCCCTGTACCCTGAAGAAAGTAAGCGTGGAGAGCTGCCAACACTTTGTAGGGTAAAGCTTTTCCTGAGAAAAGCTTTTCCAGAAAATCAACTTGCTTTTTTTGTCACTTCAGAAAAGCCCCGGGAGATCTGAACCCTGCAGGCCCAGACAGAAGCAGTCTGGGTTTAATGTTCTGAGAACAGCTCAGACAGCAAGAGCACCAGCAGCTCCTCAGCTCTGCAGGTTCGGGAAACATCACCACGGGCTCCCTGTTGTGCTGCATTTCCAAACCAGGTGCACAGTGGAAACCAGCAACCATCCACCCCCTTCCCAGGGATTCTCCTCACAAACAGGGTACAACTTCATAATGACATCTGGGTAGCCTCAGTAAACGTGGTCAAATGGCCACAGCAGTGCAAAGGGTTTGGGTTTTTCAGTAATTATCATGATGGGTTTTAGTGTCAATGGGAGAAATCAAGTCACTGTTTTAATTGCTCCTAACTTTAGCACAGGTTAAACTGACAACAGTGTTATGTGACAGCAGCAACAGCCCTGTGAGTTGCTTTTTCTTAGGGTATTAAATTTGAAGTATTAAATTAGCTGTGGAGATCCTACTAAGATCAACCACAGCAAGCAGCCCCTGGTTTTCCCTGGCTGCCAGCAGAGATCTCGCCTCAGTGGTGCAGTCTCAGCTCAAGCAGAGGAGCCTCTTTGTCTCCCTCCAATGCTCTTGTCACAAGCTCTTTTCTCTGTAGTGTTTGTTCACCTCTCAGGATGCTGCCCACTCATGTGAATCCATTACAGATCTCACGCTTTGGAGCCTTTTAAAACGTTTTCCCTTTCATGAGTGCCACTTCTCTTCAAGGAGCCGCTGTGGCCCGGTGAGCAAAGTCAACATCCACCATCAGCCAGAGCTGCACAGTTGCATAACCCAGCTCACTGCAGCGCAAGGATCATTAGCTCGGCCTCCTTCACCACCAGTCCTTACACCAGGGTATTTGGGACGGCTTGGCAACTCACACAGCGTGGCCCCAGAACCCCAGCTTACCCACTGCTGCCCCGAAAGAAGGATCTGTGGCGTGATGACTGACAGAAGGTCTGATCTGCCAACCTCTCTTACCCTGCACTCATGAATTTTCATCCCTTCCTCGCAGGACTTCCCGAGAGGCGGGCTGATTTTATTGAATGTGACAAGAGATAACAGTGCCTTGTAATAATTGTGCTTTTTTCCATCTTCAAAACTGTTTCATGCAGTAACATCCAGCTCGCTGATGAGCCAAGGGACACCGGCCTGAGCCACAGGCTGTGGTGTGGGCAGGAGAGCTGTGCCCTCGCTCCATCCCACACAGACGATGGCCCAGGAGGTTGGAGCTGATGTCCCAAGCACCTCATGACTCACTGAGGCCCCTCATGGGCAGCAAAGAAGAAATTAGAATGGGAGCAGAAACACTGGAGTGTGCCTCCCTTCTGAGGGACAGCCTGCTAACAGAGGGAATTAATAAAATAGTTTGCCCTACCTTGTTATTCTAATTTATTCCTAGACACAGGCAGTTAAGTACTAGGTAATTCCAACAAGGGAATCTTCTTCCATGGGCAAGAAAAATCCTGCCTTCATTTGTGAGACTCAAAGGAACTGACGGCTTAAAAGTTCTCCAAAACCAAAGGGAAGGTTTCTGCCTCCATCTGTCTCTCACGTGGGCATCACCACCATGTGCTAAAAGGACAGGGCATGCTGCAGGCTGGACCCTGGAAGTTTTGAGAGCACAGCAACACAACCCACGTGTTCAAGGTGTGTTGTCCCATGTGCTGGTCGGGCTCTTGGCTGCACAGTGGCCGTGATTCAAGCTGCAAGCACAGAAAAAACTGGCTGCAGAAAATCAGGAAGCTTGGTGAAGATTATAGCCAGAGCAGGAAGCAAACTTGCTCTGAATTCTGCTTTTTTTGCATAAAACCACCAGTATAGAAATATTAGTACCCTAAAGGAATGCTCACATATTTAATTTCTTCCTTCCAGTCCCACTGTTCTCCAGTGACTTTCAGTTTGCTCCACTTGTAATTCTTTTTCTCCAACAATAATGAAATTTCTGCTATTTTCACTAGCCCTCAATTTCCTGCATGTGCTAAGTAACGCTCTTGGAAAATGATACAGGGAGTGTGTTGCTGTCACTTGAAAGCAAGAATTAATTAAAGTGCTGACAGCCATCCCCCAGGTGTAGTCCTTGGCTGAGCACAGCCAAAATGGGACAGTGAAGGATCACATCTGGAAAAGGGAACATGGACATCACTCCTACAACCTCCAGCACCGAAAAGCTCCAACAAGAGCATACAGCACCTCCATGCACACATATTGGCACATGCCCCATGTGTAGAGGAACAGGCATGAATTTGTGAGATCACGGCAAGGATTACCCAAAAAAAACCAAAACCCATGGATTTTTGCAATGGCACGTGGCAGATTGTTCTTTCTGATTTGTTGCCCAGCCCAGAGTTTTGGTCTCTTTGCTTTTCCCACTTTCCCATTCTTTGCTTGACGTGGTGGAATTTCACCTTGATCTCAGGAAAGACTGATGCTTTTCCCTCATAGCAGCTCTCTGCACCAGCCTGGCAACAATAAGGCAGAGCACAAGAGATGCAAAAAGTTTCTGATTTTGGGAAGATTTCAGACCTGCAGCTGATTCTTGGTGCATTGATCCGGCAAAATATTTTATGGTGCTGCATGTGAAGGACATTGTGTGAAATGATTGTACTACATTTAATTAGCTCTCTGTCTCCTTTTCAGGTCTGCTACACATGTATTTCCTTTCTTCCTGTTCAATTAGTCTACACTGCTCTCTTTCAACTTGTGTTTTCATTTAGCAGTGTAGCTGATTCTGTAGCTGGTTGTTTACTTAGGAAAGTGGAACTGAGGCAATTTGTACAGGAAAGAAAAAGCCCTTGTGTTCTACAATATGCATTTCTAGTGGCAGGCACAGACACAGACTCTTTCTCCTTCACCCTGTAAACCCCCAAATAGCTGAAATTCCCCCTGAGTGCACTGTGTGAAGCAGGGCTGCAGCCCAGTGCAGATCTGTGCCATTGCTCCCTCCTTGGCAGCATTTTAAAATCTGGAGCAGCCAATGACTTTCTATCAAAGTCGTACATCTGTCCACCCTTGGGTAGAGAATATGTTCTAATTCATTTGCAACTCAATACCATATGCAGCAGAGCTGAGTTTGGACACTGCATCCTGGCTTGGATCAACAGAAATTCCTATTCCTGTGTTGGAATGATAATATTCTCAATACTTGATTTTTTTAGTGGTGTTTTTCACTAAACAGGAAGACACCTTGGCAGAAGCAGAAGCAGACACAAATACATTCATTAACATAAACATAGCACATCCACCAAAGTGAGGAAGAAACTCTTGGCAGCAGAAGGATCAGAGGAGCCATAATCCAAAGAGCGTCACTCAGGAGGGGTTGGGAGGAGCAGGAAGGTGGCTGATGAGATGATGTGTGTGTGCAATCAAGGACAATCACACACCAATTTTTACCATCACGGGCAAATACTGGTTAGCAAAGCATATCCCAGTGGCTTTTCTTACAGCCCAACCTGCAACCCTCACCACTGGGTGATGGTGACACTGGAAATAGTAATATATTGTCTCATAAACTGATGGCAAGGAAATCTGTGCAGATTTGTCTTTCCTTCACAGTGAAGCAGAGATCTGGTCCCCTCCAAGCTCTCAGCTGTTGAAAAAATAATTTGATGGGACTTTGCCTACTCTTCCCATCTCTGAGTTTTGCTAGGATTTCCTTGAGATGTAGATTCAACAGCCAAAGCAACCCTCAGGAGCTCACATGTAAAGCCAGGCTTCCAAAACTGGAATTTATACACAGGGAAACAAGTATTTCTAGTTACTTTTGCCAGAATCCGTGCACAAACCCTGAGTGTATTTGTTGGTGAGGGAGAGAAGTGAATCAAAGTAGCAGTACGTGAAATTGCATTACTGCTCTCTCAACAAGAATTAAAGCTTGTGGCCAAAGGTCTATTCTTCACCTGATTTTATTATCTGGGCTGGATTTAATTGTGAGCATCCGTTATCAGCTCTGTTCATTCTCTTCATCAGGCTGCAGACACACACAGTCACACACAAAAGCCTCCCCCTGCCATTCCAGCTGTCTCCAAAACACCAAAGCACCAGGGCAGCATCAGTGGATCCTGGGATGCCAGAGGGCAGCTCAAATGAAGGTGGACAAAAACATCCAGCCACTTAAAAACGTGCCACACTGGAGCCACAGAAATAAATGTTGATGTGGCTGGAAGGAGAACGTGTCCTAACCTCAGGGTTTAGAGCAGCGAGGATTAGAAAAATACAAGGAAAGGATCTGTTACTGAAAAGCCAGCCTGGGGAAATGATCACCTTTACCCAGTTTTGTCTGTAGGTCTATTTTTAAATTGTTTATCACTCAGCTCCTTTATGTACTTCCTTCCCCATCCCTGGAAGTGTCCAAGGCCAGGCTGGACAGGGCTTGGAGCAGCCTGGGATAGTGAAAGGTGTCCCTGCCGTGGCAGGTGAATTTTAGGGTCCCTTCCAACCCAAACCATACTGTGATTCTCTGGGTAGTCTTTCTGCCTACACACAACCCAGTTGTTTTGGGGTTGTCCTCTCTGTTCCCTCACAACCCACTTTCTGAAGTTCCCATCACAGGCTGGGACCAAATGGTTGAAAATGTGATTTTGCACCATGAAATTTCATCATGCCCTTCCAAGCACATGAATTCAGAAGTGGCTGCCTCAAAACAGCACAGCAGCCACAAGTTTGTACTGAAAACTGAGGACAAACACTCAAAGAGTCTTTATTTATGATTTCCAGCAACTGTTAGTAAGCACAGCCTAAACTCCACATCCAGACTGTAAGGAAAGCATTTGGAATACAAAAATACCCCTGGTCAGTGGTGCTGCCTGTGGTACAAATGTGCCTGCAAGAGACCAGCTTGTAAATCTGGGCCAGAGCCAGCTGAATTCAAAGGATGATTTCCTATCATCTCTGATAGGCTTTGGGATCAGGCCCAGCTTGTCTTAAATCAGGCATCTGGCACTTAAATAAACTAAAAGGTTTCTTAGTTTGTGGTTTTCAGTCGGGCTAGCAGCAATATGTTGTGCAAAGAGAAAGCTCTCATGTAATATTCCTTCCTGGCTATAGCTTTGTCCCAAGATGACAAATTGTTTCCAAATAGATTCACATGATATAATTCCATTATGGATGCTCTGTGCATGTTTCATGATGGGTCTTTCTACTTCTGTAAATCCCTTCCGGAAGCATATTTTCTATTAAGTATATTGATTTATATGTGTCAGAAGCCATATGGTTAAAGGAAAAGGATAATCTAAGTTCACTTTTGTTTTTTTCTTTAAGGAAAAAGAAGCAGGAAATAGCAGAGAATAACTGTAGTATATGAGGGTAATTATCTGCTGAAAGAAGAGATAAAACCTGTTCCAAAACAAGATCAGGTAGATGGGGACAGATCACTCCAGCATGAAATTAGCCCTTGTTTTTTTTTCTACAGAAATATCCTGTCAGAGATTTGTCTGTTCAGTTGAAATCTGGTTTCTGCTCAGCCCTGAGAGGACTGATCAAGTATTTGCATGACCTGATGAGCACAGATGGAGTTTTTATCCCGGCCATGCAAGAGAAAATTGTCAGCTGTGCCACGATACCCGTGCTCTTGGCTGACCTGATAATCAGAGACCCTAAAGTGCTGCAAGGATCTTGTCAAACCCTCCTGACACTGCTCTTGCATCATGAAATTGGTTACTTCAGTTCTTCTACCCACTGGACCTTCAAACATCCCTCAGCTGCTGCTCTTTCACGAGGAGCACAAAGGGACAATTTGGTACAGGAAGGACCAAGCCCTTTACTGCCACAGGATTCTCAGCTTGGTTTGTGCATCGTTGACCTTTCTCATGCCTAGAAATAAATGTATCCATGAAACCCCCGGCACTCAATACCTAGTTTTGTAGGTTTGGCCAAGAATTTTCTGCAAGGAATCCCATCTGTTAAATTCTCTGAATCCTAATTAGAAAAGGCAGTCCTTAATATTTTTTGTTTTTCACGTTTATCTTTGGCTTTCACAGCCTCTTCATTCCCAATGGCCCAAATAGTTTCTGTCATGTCTTGCTGATAATCTGACTGTGATAAAACCTCTCTTAGTGTTTCTAATCTCTCATGTGGAACCATGTGAGCTTACCAAAACCTGTTTCAAGAGCCTTTGAAATCAATTCTCCCACTGCAGATGGTTGGACTCAATGACCTTAGAGGTATTTTCCAACCTTAATGATTCTACAACCTGATCTTATAGATCAGCCTTTAAATATGAGAGCAAATGTCAAGATTACATTCATCTGCACAGGAACTCACTGCAAATTATATTTATTTACCTTAGGTCTGTGATTGCCAACTGCTATTATATCACAGGCACCCATAGCTACTTCAGCTTTTATTGTATTGATTAAACAACACGGACACAAAGCAAAAATTGATTTCTGAGCACAGTGAAAAGCCCTTCCTCCAGCTCAGGAATCCCCCTGGAACGATGCCGGCCGTGCTGGGGCAGGGGCTGCCCTTTGCAGTTCCTCTCCTCTCCCAGCTTTGTCCCCAGATTTGCAGTGACATCCGCAGCAGGAGCTGCTGAAGTCCTGAGCTCTCTGCCAATCATTTGTTGCTTCTGATGAGAACTGGAAGCGCTGGGCAGCCCCGGGGGAGGGTGGAGGGCAGGGAAGCAATTAGCAATCCACCCTCTGCAGGGGTGAAACCATTTGCAGCTGTGGGGCAGCTGGAAGGAGGGGTTTCTTGGATTAGGCTGCCTCTTACTGCTCTCTTTTGGAAGAAGGACTGGAGGGAAAAGATGGATTGGGATATAGCTGTGACTTCCATGTTTTTCAGTCTCTCCAGCCTCTGTTTTCCGCAATGGCAGGATGTGAGCTATACAGCAAGGGCAGAAATGTGGGAAATGATATTAATGAGAGAAGAGCTCAAGTTAAGCACTCTCTGGAAGAAATGAAATCTGTCTGAGTCGTCCTATCTTTTCTCAGCATTGTTCTTTGTCTGATCTTTTGGCTACTGGCCAGGTCTCTGGGCTCTCTTTCTCCTTCCCTGCTGCTGGGGAAGGTGTTTTATTCCAGCTGTGGGCAGTTTTCTGGGATTTGGGTTGGTTCTGTTCAGCACAGAGCTGGACTCTGAGGTAGAAGCAGTACTGGTGCCTTCAAGAGCAGAGACTGAAATTCATCCAAGCCATGGACGTGTGATATTTCTGTCCTGACACATCCCATTAATCAGAAAAGTTGGCAAAGTGTTGATGTTATGGTAAAAGTTCTTTCTGCCAGGTTTTATTCAGTTTACTCCAGCACCTCTAGACAGCAGCAAAGCCAAGGTCCCTCTGGGTTTGGTGTTGCTCTAACTTGGACACTCCTTGCCTACATTTGGTTTCCACTTCGGCCAAAATCCAGAGATTTGGAAGCATCAGATCAAAAATTTCATTTTGGGCTCACCACTGTGACAGGCGAATGAGTTTATTCCTTTCATGAGTTGAAGATAAGCAATTTCTTTTTTCTCAAGTATCAGCATAACTTTTATTGAGTCTTTACAAGCAAGATTCTATTGTTTAGTCAGAGTTATTGTTGCTAGAAAATGAATGGTTGTGAGGGCTGCTGGGGACTGGAACTTTCCCTGGATTTGAATTGAACGATAAATCTAAATTAACTCTGCTATAGAAATGAAGGGAAGGCAGCAGCTGTCAGAAATCTGTGTCTTTGTGGAAAGAAAAGTGGAGCTTCCTGCTGATGTGCAGGTGGGAGCTGTGGGTCTCAGTGCCTGGTTTGCCAAAGGGAGTTACACCAAGGTCCAATGAATCAAACAGCTGTAACTGCGTTGGGAGAGACTAAAAACCCTCTGTTAGAATAAAAAAATCAACCAGTCAAATTATTTCTACCTTGCTGTTTCCTCTGGCTCAGAGTAGGGCCTTATTCTTAGGAGAGCTAGCAGGATCAGAGATGAGTCTTGGAGCACGATTGGAAGAATTCCCACCACTTTGTGCACCGCTCTGCACTGGTTTCTCTCTCAGCAGATCCAGGGCAGGTGTGGGAGTTTCCCCTAGAGGTGTGTAATGGTGCCATAGCAATAATGACCTGCAAGACAGGGATCAGAAAATTGCCAAAACCTGGGAATGTATTACAGAGAGCACAGCAGGGAGTCCAGGGTCATGTAAAACCTGTCCCAGACAGAGATAGGACTGTGCACTGCTGAGCAACACAAACCCTACAGCTCTAAATTCACCAGCACACATGAGGATAGGAGACAGCAGCAAAGGCAAACTACTCAAATTTTCCAGATAGAGTTGTCTCTCCACCTAAACTTTATCCCTAAAGGAAAAGGGATTATGGGATTGGAAGAACTATTGACAGAGCTGGGATCTGCACGAGCCATGGCACGTGTCAGTGGTTTTTACCACAACTAGAACATAAAAAGTTCATCATCCTCTCCCTCCTGCAAAGTGAATTTGTCATTTCCTCTGCTTAAAAAGGGAAGAAAAAAAAAGGCAGAAAGATGGAAATGCTGTTCTGCCCTTGTAGCCCATCTCCTAAAACATCACATCAGATGTGATAGCTGTGAGTGAAAGTGGGTCACTCAGCTACAGCAAGTGACTTTAATTAAACTTCTTGGCAGGATCCTGGAAGGCGCTGTGTTCACACCTCTAATTTAATCTTTTTTGGGTGGTTGCATCTGGCCACAGGATCCCCTTTCTCCCATTCCTCTGTGCCCTCTGCTCCCTCTGACCCCACCACTCATTTTCATACAGAGGAGAAAAGCTCAGTGAGCCGAGTGCCAGGGGCTGGCTTGGCGGCATTTTTGGGATGCCCCTCTGGCTCTGCCCCTTTCTTCCCTCAGAGACAGCGAAGAGAGGCCAGGGTGGCGCTGAAACAAGCAGCCACCACTGCCCTGTGACACTGGGGTGGGACATTTTGGTGCAGGATGAGAGGTTTGGAGCCAGCCCTCTGCAGAATTTGGCAAGATGATGCATCCTGCTCTGAGGCACTGAGCTGGGCCCCGGCGCCTCCTCCATCACGTTGGATTAGACGAAGCCCAGCAGCAGGACAGGGCACTGCACAGCATCCTGGGGTATTAACCTGAACTTGTACTCAGTCTGTGTGCATCATATGACAACGGCTCCCTGTCAGCAGAGCTTGTTGGGAAAAGGAAGACTATTAATACAGACGTAATGAAAACAGAGAGAGTGGGAATAATTACATTTCCTAGTTCTTGTTAGAGGCCTAGTGTGGCTCAGGGAGTGGCGTGCACAGCCTGAACACGGCAAGAAAGGAAGGAAGGAACAATTAAGGGAATCCAGAAGGGTGGGGAAAAGAATTATTGCCACAGAAATTAAGAAATTAAGATCAGACAGACTGCTCTTCTTCTTTTTTTTCAACTTTCCTGAAACTATATGCCATCAAATAAATAAATACTCACAGAGATCTCTTTGGAAACAGGTTAATTTAGAAATTCTGTCTCTGATAACAGACAAGCACTTGTTGGGTTTGTAGGAAGAAGGAGGTGTTTCCTGGGAAAGGTCTAAAGTTCCAGGCACCTTATTTCTGTCTTCCAGGCTTCTCATCAGAGGAATCAAACTTGATTTAACACTGATTACTGTCCATGAGTCACCTGTAATTCAGCCATCAGTGGTTTAGAGAGGTATCAAGCATAGATGGATGGCGGAGTAGAAGCCAATGTACAACTGAGATTTTTCTATCAAAGACAATAACTTGTAATACAGAAAACAGGGCATAGCTGATTTTAAAATGATTACAGTCTCGGAGAAGTAGTGAAAAACTTGTCAAACTCTACTGCAGATTTATTTTCAGCAGGTATATGTTATATATTCAGAAGTCCCTGGAGGAATCGATTAAATGGAACAGGTTTTTAGGATGTCACCTGACAAATGATTCTTGTGGTCAAGGTATTAGACTGGGAGTGAGAAGAATATGCATTAGTTCCTGCTCTGCAAGACCTGTAACATCATATTTATTCTTCTGATGCCTCCAAAATAAATAAAATAAGAAAAATCTCTCTGTTGTTGCCCAACCAGAGGGTACTACAGTGACAAAAGCATTTGTGCCTCTAAGGCACCCAAGCAGTGCCATGGCTGCAGCATTGTTAGAACCACGACAGGTGCTCCACGCCCACCACTCACCCCTGGGTCACCAAGTCAATCCAGACCCTGTAAATGGAAGTGACAGTCACAGGATAAATTGCAGGGTTCTGGGAGAAATGGATCTGTCATGTGCTTCTGACCCTGTCACCTGCCCTCTGCCCACAAAACCATTTATTCCACCCCTCCCCATCTTTGCAAGCTCCAGTCTGCCAGCATTTGACAACTGAATCCTGGCTTTGATGGGAAATCTTTAGGAACTTCTTTGGGATATCTGCAAAACGAGCACTATTCTAATTCACCAGTGCTCAGGTATCTGGGCACAGGGTGGGAAGTGTCTCCCATTTTCTCCTTAAAGTATTGCTTTGCATTCATTGATTCCTCATCCCTGGAAGTGTTCAAAACCAAGCTGGATGGGGCTTGGAGCAGCCTGGTCTAGAGTAAAGTATCCCTGCCCATAGCAGGAGGATGGAATGAGATGAGATTTAAAGTCCTTTCCAACCCAAACCAGTCTGTGACTCAGTGATTTAAAGAATTTTCAAACAAAAACCCCGCAGTCACCAGCAACCAATTTCATTTCTTGTGTCAGGGAATAAGTTACCACACATTAGGCAATAAATAGAGAAAGAATGTAATCATTCTAGAGAGAAATGTTGTTCCAAAGGAACTCAAGTGGACTCGAATGGAATAATACAGCACAAAAAAAATCCCTGCGTCTACTCTCATCACCAGCTACTTGCAGCAAGCACAGAATCAGCCATCCTACCCCAAGGCAGTCCTGTCAGGATCAATGACATCTTTAATTAATCCAGCCAAGACAAAAACAAAGGAAAGAAATTTCCGCGTTCAATATTTTCCTTGTACTTTGTACACATCACGAAGATGAACTCTGGGGAATGCAGTGTAATTAAAGCATTTTGGTACCCAGACATCCATCAGCACCCCCTGCACTTCCAAGCTGGATGGGAAGCAGTTGTCTGCCACAGAGGGATCTGAGACTTTTAGCTTCTGGTCTTTTAAAAGCCTGATTTGTCACAGAGATTTTATTGGACCTTTTGTCAGGGCTGACCACCAAATTTGTGGTGTCACACCCTCCTTTTGAGGATGTGTTCATTCAGTACCTGCCCTCTGCTTCAGTTTCTCTGGAGAAATCTAAGAAAATATATTAATCTCTCAGTCTCTAGACCCCAGCCTTTATTTTTAATCACCTCCTTTGCTTTGCACATGGAGGGTTTGAGATCTGAAGCTGCCCAAGGCCACAATTTAATTTGGTTGAATCACACACCTAAGCAGACCTGAGAAACCCGAATATTGGCAACACCACCAGCCCAGAGACAGCCCTGCAGATCACTGCGTGGCCTGGGGTAGACCAGATTGTTATTAAACATGATCTCAGCACTGCTAATGTTTCAGAAACTAGAAGTTTATTAGGCTCAGTATTGACATTCCAATCTCCAGCAGTTGACAGAACAAGCACAGACTCATCTTCTGGCTGACTGGGCAACCCTCTGCTCCTCTCACGCTGACAGACTCAGCTGAAGCACATTTGCAGTTTTCTTGGCAGATAAGTCAAGGATTTTTGCCATCTGAGCTATCTCAGGCCAAATTAATTCACTGCCTGGTCCATGCACACAGTCAGGACACGGGGCACAGCACCTTGGGGCCAGGGAGCACACGGGGTACAACAGGACACCTCAGAGCCAGCTGACCCTGTGACACTGCCAGAAGGGAGGGGTGGCTCTCGTCCTGTCCAGCTGTGGCACTGAGAACGTGCAGGTTTGCATTTGTGTGTGTGTTGGTATCCAGTCCAACCTCCTCAGAAAACAGAGCTCTACGCTGCAGCTGATTGTGAGGAAGTACTGCCCACTGTGTATACTTGAAAGATAAAGGTAAGAGCAATAGAAAGCATTTTCTCTTCTGATTCAGCCTCCCCAGATGCCTTTCCTATTACTCAGGGGAGTTTTTAATACCATATTTGGAGTTGTTGATGATTTCTAAGGATTTTCTGCCTGACTCTGAAGGCTCGGGATGGACTCAGTGTAGCATGGAGCTCAGGAATGTGCCATCAAACCTTGCAGACAGCTCAGATGGCTCCAGGTGACACATCAGTCCCCTGGAGTACACAGAAATTCTGAGGCTGAGGGGCTGAAGGAGCTTCTCTGCTTGTAAACACCATCATGTTTTGCCACAAGTAGTGCCCTGTGCTTGTTATAAAGCACAGTTTAACAAAATGTACCTCAAAAAAAATCTCTTGCTGCTGCTGCTTCTCTCCTTGTTTTCGTATTGCACAGGGTCACTGGATGAAGCAGGGCTTTCTCAGACTCCCTGGGTTTCTGTGATTCCTCAAGAGCAGGAAGAAAAGCACATCTCTCTGGAGGGAGCACACGCAGGAGGTCCAGACAAGGATTTTCTGATCAAGGGAACTGCCTGCTGTGCTTCTGCAACACTCACTGAAAATTTGTGTATATTCCTCATAAATTCATACCAAAAAAGATCCAAGGCAGACATCAACAGCTTCTCACCCTAATGGAAAAAAACTCCAAAAAGCTGTGAATACCGGCTGATCACACACGTGAAAAGGGCAGCAATTCAATTAGCCAACCCATTAATTATTAACACAGGATTTGTTTCCTCACTTTCCTGAGGAAACACATAAAACTCTTAACATAAAAAATCCAAATGGATGATAAAAGCAATCCCAAAGCATGTGTTTGTCAACTCTCACTTTCAGATTTGCATAGAGCTGCCACCTGTAAGGAGAAAAGGATTCCTGTTTGAATCTCATTCAATCAAACCCACGCGGGGAGCAGAGGGATCCCCATCCTGCTGAATGTGGGTGTCTGGCAGCCACTTCAGCTGGTTCAGCTTCCCAACACCTGCTGGTGATTCCAGCAGCTTCGTCTGCAGCATTTTTGGCTGACTGCTTGGTTTTTATAACTTGTCATCCCTGTGAGATGGGGACGGTCCAACCTGCCACCCCCATCTGTCAGAGACTCCAAGGCTCGCCCGTCCATCCTTCTGCTTCTTGGGGCACAAATTTGTGTGATTTGGTCGATTTGCACCTTTCCTGCATTCCCTGTGTAAGTCCCACTGTGACAGGCACTGCACACCTCTGGCTGGGAGGCAGGACCTGCTGGAAACGCTGGGAGCTGAAGGCAGAGGTAGAATGACTCTGCCTAAAGAGTTATTGCCGTGATTTTGTGACTAGATGAGGTGGGGAAACAGGTTCTGCAATCTCACTGGAGTTCCACAGAACCACAGCGTGGTTTGGGTTGGAAGGGACCAAAAAGATCACCCAGTGCCACCCCCTGCCACGGGCAGGGACACCTCCCACTGTCCCAGGCTGCTCCAAGCCCCGTCCAACCTGGCCTTGGACACTGCCAGGGATGGGACAGCCACAGCTCTCTGTGCCAGGGCCTCACCTCCCTCACAGGAAGAATTTCTTCCTAACATTTAATCTAAACCTTCTCCCTTCCAGTTTAAAGCCATTCTCCTGTTTTCTGTTACAATTTTATAGTTTAAGGTCTAAACTTAAGGCTGACCCTTGAATCCCAGCCCAGGGTCTTCCCTGAAATCATTTTTCTAAGTTGTGGCTGTGATGGGAAAACTTTAAAATTACCCCTTTGTTATCAGCATCACCATTTTGATCCCATTTGTTACCTGTCCCCAGGTGGGACAGCATTCAGCCCTGAGTTCATCTCACTCAAACCCCATGGAACGAGCAAGTCCCCAGTCAAGCTGAGAGCAGGCAGAATGTGCCTTTAGAAGGGGCTGGAGTGCAAAGGGGAGAGCAGAGGGTCTCCAGGGAGTTTAAAGTGTCTGTCAAACACACACCAAAGCTCCAGTTAAGTGGGCTGTGGAAGGTTTAATCGGGAGGCATTACCCCAGCCTGAATTCATTTGTTGGTGTGTAATGTTAATGAACCTCGGCTGCTCTGGCTGGAAACAGAGCCTGTGTGCATTATTTGGAGTGCATGCATTAGCCACCACTAGTGCCTTAATTAGGTTTTCAGAGATTGGGTCTGAATGGAAGGGTTATGGAATAATAAGTGATAATGGCCTGTTATTTTATTTGCTGCTCTTTCCTAATTTATGGGGCATTAAAAGAATGGTAAAGAGGAATAACTTCTTTTCATCAGTTATCCATGTTGTGGGCAAAAATGAAGCACGTATGTATTTCACAAATCATCTGAATCTCTCAGATGCAGAGAAGTTCAGCTTTGATGGAATTCCCTTTTCAAGGGACAATCTGCCTGCCAAAAAACAGACATTTTTCACAGAGCCTTTGGAATCTGCCAGCTCCCTGCAATCCACTTGACTGATGCTCCAGCTCTCCTGAAAGAGCAGATCTGCACACAAGCTCCACGCCAGGACAAAGGAAACGGTGCAATTCCAAGAACTGAAAGCCATCAAGGCCTTCTGGCAGTGCACTGAATTCATGAAAAGACACAGACCTAAAGAAACAGAGCAGGATTACATGAGGGAAAGGGGCTGAAACAGGGCAGGATTACATGAGGGAAAGGGGCTGATGGATGGCAACACAAAACAGGCCAGGATGGTAGACAATGTCAGATTTCCTGGACAGAAGGGGAACAGCTCTTGAGAGATGGGGGTTTTTTTATTTCTTAACAAAGATCTTTGCATTTTATTGAAGCAGATTATGGAGCAGTGTTCAGAAAAGCAGAAACAAGGATCCACTTGGAACAGGAGACCCAAACTCTCATCCCAGAGTAATCTTCTGGCAAAGGACTCAAAGCCTCACCTCTTCTTCCCTGTCTCTTAATGGGGAACCCAATTATGTCCTTTTTATCCCCAGGCCAGGGAGAGATCCCCCTGATCCTGATCCTGGTCCCACGGCAGTAGTGGCCATTTCTAACAGCACAAACCCCTCCTCAGATCCTTGAGGACATTTCTCATGATGGAAATTTGTGGAATCCAGGCCCATTCCCTCTGGTATGTCACAGTTGGTCTGTTCTCATAATTTCCTCCACTCTCAAATGTAACCTCTTTTACCTTCACTCCCTTTGCTGTCACTTCTTTATTACTGATGAAACAAACAGAGTTTTTTTGACTCTTTTTTACAATAAAATGTGCATTTCCGTGTTCCAAATAATTATGCCTCAATTTAATCGTGCAAAGTTTGATTTTGCCTCTGAGGGAACCATTTGCACACACACAGACTCCCTCCCTCAGGTATTTTCCTTTGCCTTATTGCTTAGAATGAAATGTAAACACTCCAGTCCCTGCATGGTTCTGCATTTCATTGTGTCTCATTTCCATACTTTGAGTTTCCTAGCAAGACACACTCCATGATTTATAGCAAAAGGAAAATAAGAGACCAATCTGTCAGCTCTGTCACTGAAAACCTGACACATTAGAATGTCTTGAGAATTGCCCCAATCAAACAATTAGTGAAATTGCAGTGTATTTCATTATTGGTAAACTTACCACATACTCTTAGCACAGAGCAGTCAAAACCCATTCAGAAATTATTTTCCTTTGGAAAGCTGCTTTCTTGTGTCAGGATAATATTTTCCACATTCAAATTTCTCACCCTGGACTGGTAGAGTCTTTAACGTAGACAAGGTTTACTGTATTATTTGCAAACTTCTATATTCAAATGCTGATGCCATGATGATGCATGCGGTATTTTTTTCAAAGTCTAGAGTATAAATTAAACACTGAGGGAGACTAAAATCATCTCAGGCTGTTCTGAAGATCACAAAGGGACAGTAACAGTGACATAGATGCTTTTTCATTTCAACAAGAAATTTAATTTTACAGAACTTTAAAACCAATCTCTGACAAAAGCTTTACACAAACTTGTTTTTCCTGCTCCTTAAAGGCTACAGAGAACCGTCTTCCCCCACCAAAATTGTTTCTGACCAGCGTTGGCTCACAGTCCTGTCACAAACATCTTTAAAGAGGGGAGGGGATGCGCAGTATCGGCCTCAAGAGGAAAAGCCATCTGCAGCTGTGGCTGTCAGCAGGATGCAGAGCATCCTGAAAACTCCTGGCTACCAAGAGCTCAAAGATGAATCACAGCCACCTGGAACTGCAGAGAGGGAGAGGGAAGCTGTCACGTCTAAGGATCAAGAGCACTGTTGCAGGCTTACAGCCTTACAGCATGGCTAGGAAAGAAACCTTTTAATCATCTCAAGGGAGGTGTCCTTATCACTCCAGGCAGCAGCTCAGGAGCCTTCCACTCCTAATTTGTGACTTCAGGAAAGGAGGGGAGAAGAAAGGTTGGAAACAGGAGATTTAATGAAAACCCCATCTTAAATTCGAGTGATTCACAGAAAATGCCTTATTGAGGTTCTTCCTGCTTCAAGCCATCAAGTAAATGCCAGTGAGAAGGATCAGATGCTTTCTCACAGAGTGTAAGGACTGAGGGACACGGATCTAGAGCTTATTCATACCCATCCACAGAACCTCCTGTGCTGCTCTTCTTCATCCTCTTTTGCCACACACTGGGGAATTACTGGCAGAGGAGTAGTGGAACTGCTCAAAGCCCTCTTTGAGGGAGACCAGGGTGGGCAATCTCTGCCACCTCTGGCACATGATGCATACTTGGCTTAATGTCCCAGAGGAACAAAATTCAGCACCTAAAAACTGAGGTCAGACACTGCAATAGAGTGAGTAAAATCCTGTTATCTTCAGATTGATCCTGGGTGTGCCCCTAGTCATGTATCAGTCAGACAAAAATAGGTCCACAGCAAGGCAAATGGGTGCTATTTCATCTCTGTGATGCACCTGGAAGTAAAACAAGAGGATTTTATTCCATTCTATCTTTAAGATCAACAGGGTTGTAATGTGTTACTATGACTATGAAGTAGTCCTTGGTCAGACTTTTGTATTATTTCATGTAATAACACGGTGCTGCCCGAAGGACGTGGAGCATTTCACTGCTCAGGATCCTGTCTCTTAGTACCTTCAGCAATATTTCTTTCCCAGAAAACAAATTTCATTTTCTAAATACTGACTGCTGTGCCTTTTTGGTGTGCAATACTGAAAAGGAAGGAAACATCTGGAAATTTCATTTAACAAACTTAAGAAGCAAGGCTGGTTTTTGGGGCTGCATGTTCTCACTGGAACACCTCCAGCTCCTTACTCAAAGCTCTTTTGGTCTCCTCAGGGGAAGCATTATAGCAGTACTGATGTCCTGATGGATTAGACAATTTCTTAATAATTAATGACAATTTCCCTGTGCAGCTTGGTCAGCATCCCACTAAACAACACAAAACAAATGAGGTAACAACAAAATAGTTAACCAGGAGGGAAAACAGGGCAAGAGCTCGGAGCCTTCTTTAATTTTGCCACGCACCTTCCAAACGCTGGTGTGGGCAGACAGCAAGCCCAGAGCTGTGTCACACTGGCCTCGTGGCTCTCAGCCCCTCGCACCTTCTGCTGTGTGACCACTAGAGCAGAAGGCTTGGCCAGTCTCTCCTGGCGCTCAGAGGATGGAGCATTTCCAGTGCAGAGCTGACTTTTTTACATCTTAAAAAATTTCTCAGCTTCTCTTGTATCACAGGTGTCCAAGTCGCCATCTCAGGAATAAGTGAATACAATCACTGATCAGATGTGTACCATGATTTCTGTGTAGAGCTTCAGCAAAAAGCAGCACCACCAACTTTTGGAAAGTGTTGGGATGTTGGAAGTGGGAAGGGAAGGGAAGGGAAGGGAAGGGAAGTTCAGGGAAGTTCAAGGAAGGGAAGTTCAGGGAAG
>VXBU01005400.1:1866034-1878740 GCA_013400315.1 Bombycilla garrulus
AGGGAAGGGAAGGGCAGGGAAGGGAAGGGAAGGGAAGGGAAGGGAAGGGAAGGGAAGGGGCTGCTGCATTTCCACTGTGGGCAAGTCCCATTTGTGGCCGTAAACACTTTTGAATTGGCTTTAAAACACTCGAGATCCATGAGCACTGCAGAACTCAGTAGAGGCTGTGAAACCTCTGTGGAAATTTGGGACAGGTTGCAGCTGTTAAGTAAATTATATATTGGGGCAATGCCTCCAATTACTCCTGATTAAAAGGTAATCTGGATAGGACTGTGCAACCCCACAATTTTCAAAGTCAAAATATAATTAGCCATAATTAGGAAAAGACAGGATTAGGAACGATTTAAAGACAAGTATCAGTTAAAGCCCCTCTGAGTTAGAAGAGTCAGTTTGTGTCAGTCAGAGCTGTAATCCCCCTGCACCTGGCTTTGCTCTGTGCCTTGTGTTCAGCTCTGCACTGCACTGAGATTTCATAC
This sequence comes from Bombycilla garrulus, assembly GCA_013400315.1. Lineage (NCBI taxonomy): Eukaryota > Metazoa > Chordata > Aves > Passeriformes > Bombycillidae > Bombycilla > Bombycilla garrulus. Next base: position 1,866,511 of record VXBU01005400.1, read on the forward strand.
TCCAGTTCACGCAGCGCTCACCTTCCAAGTGTTGCGAGTTCTCCTGCAGCAAACTCAGCTCACGGGTTCTGGAGGCTGTCCTTAGCATGTTCCTGTTGTGGAGATGAATCCTGGTTCCCAGGTGCCATCTCAGGACAGCACAGAGCTAAACAGCACTGCCACAACCTCTGCAGTTTGCTTTCTGAGCTTTCCTGTCTGGGGGGAGTTGCCAGCGCTGCCCTCGAGTGACTTTGCTGGGATTGACGGCTCCTGGGCTCTGCTCTCTGGAGCAGCAGACCTGGGGGCATGAAGGGGTTAATTCACATCATTCAACAGCCTCCCCCTTGGCTGATCCAGCTGATCCAGGAGAGGATGGGGGTATTGCTCTGCCCACCCATCCCAAGCCTGAAAAACGTCAGTCCTGGGAAAAGGTTTGAAAGCAGGGCTGTGGATTATGGCTGCAGGGACATCTCCAGGGTGGAGAGTGCTGTGGCAGATCCTGGCGGAGCAGGGACAAAAGGAAGGCTGGAACAAGATGAACTTTAAAGTCTCTTTCTTCCAACCCAAACATTCTGGTATTCTCTGAAGAGCATTAACAACCCCACCCTCTTGCCAGGCTACCTTTTGCCAAGAGGTTTGTCAGACACTAATTCCTGCAGGAACTCTTCCTATCGAATGAAATGCAATGAAACGAAATGAAATGAAATAAAACGAAAACTGATCATTTGGAACACAAACTCAGAGTTCATTCACACAAGAATTCCTGTGGAAAATGAGTTAAAAGCTGAAAGATGTGAAATATCTCTGAGCCACTGAAAGTCAGCTTTTCTCTCTGTTTTTTCAGGACACCTGAGTGTCTCCTGTCCAGCAGGGCAGCTGGAGCTCACCTGGCTTTATCCACCCTTTTTCCTTCAGTAGTTACAGACTATAAGCATTTTGTTCAGAGTCTATTTCTGTAAGACACACCTACAAATGACTGATACAAAAGGATTCCTGTGGGATTTGACTTCTGGGATTTTCTGGCTACTAGTAGTAGCCATACAAAGAAGAAATACACCTGGACATTGAACAAAGATCTATGTGACAGGAAAAGGAAAAAGATAATTTCGAGCGTAGCTGGGGCAAAACAGATTTAGTACTTAGGACTTTTTTGTTTTTTAAGTTAATGAACACTTTCTTTGCTACTCTTCCCCTTTAAAAAAATGAAGTCACTTAAGGTTTTTGAAAGTTTCTCTCTTGCTGGTTGTTAGAGTTGCCTTTTATTGCCTCGGGTTAGCAGTGATCAGAATAGAGCATTCTGCAAACCAGCTCAGGAAAGTTTCCCCAGGACATCTCAGCCCATCCTCTGGACCAGTGTTTTCAGCTTCCCTGTCTGTGGCTCTGCATTAAAGAGATTTATGTGCTTTTCCCTGGGCTGGGACAGGGGAGCCTCCTCTGCTCATCCATCACTGCTTTTCTCTGAGCAGCAGCAGCAGTGGGTATCCTGAGCTGTAGGAAATAATGCACTTTTTAGTCCTTCGTGGGGTTAATTCACCAGATAAACTCAAAGAAATCCCAAAAGGACTGAAGTGCAGTCAGCAGCAGCCCAGAAAAGAGCTGTGCTGTGGAAAAGGGCATTTCTGGTGTGAATCCATGGCTGCACTCTGCAGATAAGATAAATATTGTTTATTTAGCTGTCATCAGTAATGAAGATTTTCTTTTCTGCAGGCAATATTAGTAAGCATTAACACATCACTGCAGCAACTTTTTTTTCCCCTGTCTTGTTTTTTTTTCTGGTTTGGAGGTTTTTTTTTCTGGCTTGTTTGTTTTTGGAGGTTTTTGTGGGATTTTATTTGGGTTTTTAGGCTTCCTTCTTTTTTTTTTTCTTGTTGTTGTTTGTGGCTTTTTGTTTGTGGCTTTTTGTTTGCGGCTTTTTGTTTGCTTGGGGTTTTGTTGTGGTTTTGTTTGGTTCATTTGTTTGTTTTGATGCTTGGGGTTTTTTTTAAGTTTGTTGTTGTCTAAATTTGTTTAATGGTCTGGGGTTTTGTTTCCAGGAAAACCTAACAGAGTGTGCAGGTAGAAGAAATACTGGCAGAAATCAATATTGAATGGAGATTAGGACAGAGGGAGGGATAAAGGAAAATCCATCCTGAGGAGGACACTGCTGGTGTTCAGTTTGCAGAAACTGGATTGCAATACGAGTCAGCCTAACCCCAGAAAAAGCAAGATAAATGTAAAAATGTATAGAAAAACCCAATGAGAACCTTACAGCATTAATTCAGGTAGAAACTGAACTGCTCTGATTTCAGAAGGGCTGCTCTCCACACACAGCCCTGAAGCCACGTGTGCTGTTAGAACAGTCACAGATGTCTTTTTTAAGCTTTTGGAGGAATCCCCTGTGTTTTGTAACACAACAATTACACCTTAAGTGAACTTCTGAAATCTCTGACAGCACCACAGGACCTCATTCTCTGTTCATTTTTCTGGTAGAATTAATCACAGTTTACACTGATACATGAGAATGAATAAACCCAGGCTGTGCACTAATATTCTCCAAAAGGCTCATCAAGGTAACTGTGCCTTGATTCCAGTCTCACCTCCAGGGCCAGCACGGTTGGTTTCTACACCCAAAGCCAGCACTGAGGAAAGTCCAGTGGAAAAGCAGAGTATAAGTGACCAGCAGCACTTAGGAGGCTCCCACACTTCCCTCTGCTCCCCTGGATCTGCAGGAACTGCAGGGTGTGCAAAGGACTCAGTGGGACCTGGATTTCCTCTGAAAATCTTTCTCACAGGAAGCCAAATTACATTTCTTCATTCAACCACACCAGTTACATTTGCATTTGCAGAATGAGAATTAATTTCTTCATGAGTTTTTGCTCCTCAAAGAGAGATTTCTTGTGGTTTGAGCCATTTCCATCACATGTGCAGATTTCCCACCCAGAATTGTGGCTGCTTAGTTACCACAGCCTTGTGCACTGAGGTCAGTGCACATCTAATGGAGAAACAGCTTTTACAGATATCAAACATCCACATTTAAATACTACTCTGAAATTCAAGATCTGTGTGCCAGCAATTTTAATGTAAATAAACCAAAGTGATGTATTTTAGTGACATAGAAGGTTCTTCCAGGATTCCATTTTTGCTCTGGGTTAGAGTTTAATCCTCGTTACACATGTGTGACTGTGGATCCACTGAAGAGATTTCAGTAGTTTCACATTGATCCAAATAAGAAAATTTGGATTGTGCTGACTTTGCCCAGTGTGCCATAGTGACAGGGATGAAATAAAATCCATGAGTTCTGATGCACTCCCTGCCGTTCTCCTCCTTACACAACATTTTGTTACATAAAACTTTTTCTGGGAAAAAAAAAAAAAGGAGAGGGAATGGAAAAAATAGCATCTTTTTGGTTGTAAGCCAGTTTTCTGTATCAACACGGCAGTAGCGTGTGAAGTGAAGCAAGATTTCCTTATAGCACCATGTGACAAAGCTAATCAAAATAAACATCCAAAAAATAAAGAAATTAAGGGTGAGGTAGCAGACTGTGGGGAGAGCAGATGGTTATTTAAAATAACAGCAAATTTTCCATGCTGACTGCAACTATAGCTCTTGTCACAAAATATTGTTGTTAATGGTGAAAGAGAAGGCAGGAATATCATCGCAGGATTTTGTGGGGCTGGGGAAAGCAAAAGGATGAAAAATATATGGGGAAGAGGGAATTTCCCACTCTCTCTTGAAAATCTGCTCCAAATATCAGTGGCACTAGAGCAGAGACAGGAGAAACAGCAATGCAGCAGGTGGAAGGAAGATCACACTGATCAAACGATCACATTGATCAAATTTATCACACACGGTAACAGGTCTCTCACAAGCCCAGGGATCAGACATTGTGCCAAAGGAGAATCTTTTGTCTTCTCAGGAATGCAAAACCACAAAATTCCGAGTTTACAGTAGTTTGAAGCACAGAAAAGAGGATCCAGACCCTGAGAAAGGAGCTGGGAAACCAGGACTGACCTCAGAGCATTGCTGAAGTCGTGGTTTGGGACCAGCCACTCTCTCCCAGCCTCAAGCACAAATCCACAATCGAGTTCCATGTCACGGCTTTGGCCAGTCCTGACATTTTACAGGCTCTTCCCACTTTTAAGGGGAGTGTAAGCACGAGGATGTGCTTTGTTACAAATGCAGATTTAAACATTCTGCTGGAATCCCAGGTAGAAACAGGGAGAGGCAGCTTCCAGGATGGAGAAGGTGCTGCCAGCCAAGAGCCTCCGATCCAGACCTGGGAGCCTCTGCCTGCAGTGCTGCTCTGCCCACTTTGGACTGTGAATCCCCTCTTCAGGCCGAACAAAAGAACTAAAAATCAGAAATTGCAGACAAGTTGCTGCCTCTCCGCAGTTAAAGTTTCCAGAAGTGAGCTGTCAGCACGCTGGAGAACGGGGAGCAGCCGGCTCCGCTCGGCGCTGTTGAAGAGTTTTCAGCACTCCAGACACTCCAGGATCTTGGCACAGTGAACAATAAATGCAGAAGCAGCATCTTCTCTGTCTCCTGCAGAGAAGGGGAAGTGGAGGGACGCAGTCTAAAGCCCCAGGAGCTGGGATGACTGTGACACAGAGGATGCAGCTGCAGTTTTTGCCAGGGATGACGGGATTCCATGGATTTCACAGCACACACCACGGGCAGCTGTGCTGGTTCTGGTGGTACCACCCTGAGCTGGCCTCTGGCAATACCTCAAATCTGGGAGACCCACCCTCCCTTATCTCATGCACCCTCCTGCATTTTCCCATCCTTCCAGCTTGTTCTGCCTGTCTAATAGAAATTCTTGTGTTTTCCAGGACTGTGAGGCAGCTTTTCTAGGAGCTATTTCACCCCTTTAGCAAAAAAAAATTGGTTTCTGGGTTTTCCATTGAATGGCAGCTTTAGATCTGTTGCATCAGCTTCTTCTCAGGCAGATACACCTCAGTTCTTGTTTTACACAATTTTCTACTTAAAAATATGTTCAGCAGCTCTCTAAGCAACAGAAAAGACAAAGGCAAATGCTTGTCTGCCCAGGAAAACAGAAATGTTCATCTGTCCATCCTGATGAACTACTGCAGCTGAACAGCAAAGGAAATTAAAGCATTTTTCTAATTCTCTTCCTCCTGAGGGATCATCCTTGCAAAAATTGACCGTGTGGATGATCACAGTGTTTAAAATCATGGTCTGCTCAAAGGCGTTTCCTGAAGAGCAAGAAAAGTTTTGCTGGGAATCTCAACTCCTGGTGACTGGACTTCAGTGAAGATCCTTCTGCAGCATTATCCACATCAATTGTAACTCTAATTTCCCTCAGAATTCACACATCTTTGCACTGGCTTTCCACACCCTTTTATTTAAATTCTGATATTATGCAACCATTTTATATCAGCCCTCATCAGCACAGTATCTGAACACTTCCCACATACAAACTGGGAGAGAATACAAACTTCAGTTAACTCTTTGCCCTTCTTGCACTTTGGGGTAAAACCTCAGCTTTCATGGCAGCTTTCTTTTTCATTTTAGATGTTACAGTTTCTTCTTAATGTACTATTCCCTGATTAAAAGGGGTTTACTGAATAAAAATCTTGTTTTCCAGAGAAATTTCCAGGGTTATTGTACAAAGGTGGGGGAAAGGCTCTGGTAATCCAGAGGAGAATCCCACACCCCCAGTCTGTGGGGTAGCTGAGCATGGTTGGAAGGACACAGGACAGAAAATAGTGAGGAGAGCTGACAGAGTGAGTGCTGAATCCAAAAGGAATTCCAGGAAGGAATTCGAGCCCAGTCTCCTGTGTCAGGGGCAGATGTGGTGAATCCTCCTTGCTGTTGGGGAGCAGAGCTGCAACTACACATGGATGTATCCCAAAACCAAATTTCCTAGTTCCTGCAAAAACATTGCACTAGAGCTTTTCAGTCTGTTTAATTCTGTTTGCTAAATGTATCCTACCTCAGTGGTTGAAGGAAACCAAAGTTTATCACTTTCCTCATCTCTGAAGGCCCTGAAATTCAGCACAGCAGCTCCATCCCAGATTCAGTTTGTCAAATTACATTAGAGCCCTTCAAACTTGGAAAAAAGGGCACCTGGTGAGCTTCACTATTACATTTCCAAAACTTCTTGCACGTAGCAGCATTTTTCAATAAGTTTCTTAGCAAATTAATTGTCAGTGTGATTAGATTCTTATTCAGGTGCTGCACACAACAATTGGAATATCCATGTGAATATGGAATGAAACACAAGATTAAACTAGCTGTAAAAGCAGAAGGAGTGACTGGCAGTTTTTTGCTTTCCTTTGCTTGGTTGGTTTTTTCTTTTGAAATTAAAGTTCTTGCCAAGTTTTACTACCCCCAAAATCACATGTCTATGCCTCCAATAAACAGCTGCTAAATGATTCTCTGAACAGTCTGTTCTCCTCCTGCAGAAACCAGGCAGGAGCCCACCTCCAGCTGGACTTGGCCACTTCTCATCTTGCTGTGCCCCTCAGAGAAACACAAAAGTATCCAGACAAAGAATTCTGACAAACTGAGTCACAGACTTGCATTTAAGGATGTGTGGGATTAACTTTATAGGAAAGTTATACGTTGGGAGTCAGATGTCTGGGGTGGAATGGTGAGAAGAAAAACACTGCAAAACAGGAAATTTGTTTTCAGGAGAATGGAGAAGCACAGCATGTACCAGAAATGTTGACAGCAGCACCTCTCTTGCAGCTTGATGACACAACCTTGCACATATCACAGGGATGTTGGACAAATTCACCACTGCTACTTAAACTGGAAAAAAGAAAAATCTACAAAAGCAACATTACTGCTGCTGGTAAAACTCCAACAGAATTGCTTCTTTTCTGATAAAGGTGCACTTCTGCTTTATGTGAAGTTTAAGAAAAATCCATACAGAGACCAAGATTTCCTTTTGAAACTGTAATCTCTATAGACCAAACATTTTAAATAAATTGTTTGTCACTTAAAACAGTTTTATTCCAAACAGTTCCAGCTCTGTAAGTGTTACCTCTGTGCCAGGATTTTTCCCAGAGGCAGATTTAAAGCACGAGGATTAACATCAGACCTTTTCTGACACTAAGAGAAGTTTGAGTCTGGATTAACGGCCCATGGTACCTGGAGTGGGGAGTGGTAACCTGTGAAAAGATTGGAGAACTAAAACCTTCAGGCTAGAAATTGTTACTGCTCTGCTCTGCCACGAGCAGTAACATCACAGAAGGGACACCAGTGTCATCAGCAGCGCTCCACAAGATGCTTGACCACTCTTAAAACCATTTTGCCTCAGGAAGCCAGAGCTGTGTTTAGTTACTTGTAAAAAGTTACATTGAATTTGAAAGGAAGGAACTGTCAGAGTGCACCAAGAAATCAAGTCATTATCCTGCATGAATCTTTGGCTGCCCCCTGCCCTGAGATGATCTGAATTTGTAAGTCCTGGGAGCTCTGGAGTCTATGGAACCACTGCATCAAGGCCAGAGGATTACGAAGAGTTTTCATCTTGAAGTTGAATGCAAAGGCACAAAAAACTAATGATGATTCTGAAGAACATTCAGGTTTCCAGTTGCTAGCACCAAAAAAACATATAAAGCAGGAAAAATACAGCTGCGTCCACCCAATAACATCAGTCTGAGATCTGATGCTTGATCCCACTTATCTTAATTATAATCTTTCATTAACTAAATACAGAGAAAAACAATTTTAGTATAGTATCTCTTGGCAGAAGACTCAATTGAACAGAAAATTGAGAAAAAAATTTAGACTCACAGTGCAGTTAATAGTCAAAATGAAAAGTTTTTCCTCAGCTGCCCTCTTGTTATAATAGGTCACAAAGTTTTACAATTCCATTATCTCCCATGATTGGTCATTTTTTACAATGCAATTGGCAATTGTTGTTTCAAACTGAAAATTAAAATGCAGGGTTTGGTGACAAAAGAAGTTTCTTTTATTAAGACATATTAAAGAATTAGGAGTAGCTCCAGTGACTAAACTCAGCAGATTTAGCCCAGTGAAATAAAACTTCATCATGTTTAAATTGTTTAAAGTACTGTTTGCTCATAGCTGAAGAGTAAAGGGAGCAGCACAAATGGGGTATTCACTGTTCCAGTAAGTTTGTGATCTTCATTTTCTAGAAATATGTTTATCAAAGAGCTTCCTATTATGAACCTGATTATTACCTGTATTAGAAACAGGAGTCTCAAACAGCCGTTGTCAACATTCATTTCAGAAATTGCCCTGGAAGACAAGTATAAAGGCATTTAATCAGCAATCCTGTCTAATAAAACTGATTAGAAAAGCAAAGTTTTGCGTGAGCCTACCTTGATCGTAGCGAGAGCAGATAGCAAATGTTCTGAATTGGAATAAATTAACAGCAATCCCATCAGAGCACAGAGATAAGGTAATACACAGATATGAACTGCAGCAATAAAAGGTAAAGTGGGAAATGAGATAAGATTATTTTTCTTAATAACGCCACTAAGTTAATCCAAGAAGAATAACTAAAAGAATTCAAAGTGAATGCAGCTTATTGTGGTCTTGGATTCCTCTTCCAGATCAGACTGTGGATACAGTGGAAAATTCATCAGCTCTCCCTAAATCCCTTGAAGATGAATCACACTTGTGCACATGTGTACACCAACAGCTACACACCTGATACGTGAAGTAATTTCCTAAGGGTGGAAATATTCCAATTTAATCCCCCTTTGATCATGGAATATATTCAGAAACCAGACAGACTCCCTTGCAATGGAGAGAAATGGAATTAAAATAAATGGATGTAATAGCCAGACTCTTTAAAACAACTTTAGGAACTGCTACACATAAAATGGGGAGAAAGTGCCAAACGCAAAATGGGGACAAAGTTCCTCTTTCCTTGCTGTGCCCACGGATGAAAGCCACCACAGATCATCCCAGCTGCACACTCAGAAAGGCAACGGCAATGAAATGTTGCCCTGAGCAGGACTAGAGCTTCTGAAATGAGGATACAACAAAAAATCAGCTCTGGGGATGAACATTTGGCACCTGCACAAGGACAGAAGTCACAGCAGGCCCAGGGCTAACTCTACATCTGGGTTTCTATCGCTTTCACTGATGAGAATCCTTCCCATAAAAAACGTAGAAACAAAATAAAGGAACATTAAAATTATGAGACAAGTTTAAAGGGGATCATTTAACAGAGGCAGTGAATGGCCCAGCACAAAAAATTTGCCACAAACAATATTTTTTCCACCTCTTATTTTAGATCTTTTTCCACTTGGGCTACTGAGCACTTGGTCTTCAGATTAAGAAGTAAAAGGGAGAACAGCAGACCCAGATATCAGGGAAAAAAAGACACTGTGAGATAGGCCATTACAGAAGGGAATTTCTGAGAAACTCAACTTTGTCAAAGTAGATTTGGTGGAAGGTTTTCCCACTCAACAGAGCTGGAGCATTTTGCCCCCTGACCAAGGTCAGGTGGTTCTTGTGAGGTCACAGAACCTTTCCTTTAAAAGCATCAAACAAAACATCGGATGCAAGTTCTAAACTTAACCCAGCTGTAAATATTTTCTAGTGGAGACTTAGTCATTCAAATGAAAAATTGTGGTGATTATATTTAACACCATCCAAAGCAGACAGCCCTTCAGGTAATAGCTTCCAGAGAGGGGAAATGAAACACTGGGGACAAAGCCATCCTTTAAACCTTGTATTTCTATTGTCATTGCAGGAGCAATTCAGAATTCTGGTGTGCAACGTTAATAGGACAGATTATAGTTCACCTGAGCCCTAAATTTCCTATTGCTAAGGCAAAAGTGATTTTTACTTATTATTTTCTTAAAGTCCATTGGACTCTATTATATGTCAAGATGTGTCTGGATTCCAAACAAACTTTCATCTGCTTCTAATGGGGGATTAAAAGAGAAATGCTTCTGAAAGTCAGATATATGTGACTGAATAACTCCTATCCTAGGTCTGCGAGTGAACCTTGGGCCTAATTTAGTCTCTCTGAAGTTACTGCAAAAAGAAATTTTTATTTTTAAAGTTTTGGTATCTCATAGCAGCCAAGAAAGCTTGAAAAAGAGCTGTGAAAGACTCAGAGTTGGCTCTGAGGTATAGTAAGTTTGGCAAATATAAATTAGGCATTAAATTTTCCTTCCTATATTCAGTCCCTAAAACACAAAGTGCAGAGAGACATGGGAATTAACGAAAAATCCCTCAATGAGGATAGTAGTTAACAAATGTACTGATTCTGTGTGAATGAAGGGTCAACCTTGCATCTGCCCCATCCAGCCAGAACAAGACACCTTGGCAAATGGGAAAACCTGTTAGTGAATGAAAAGATTAAAAAAAGAGGATTTTTGTCCTCGTTAATTTCTTTTGGCTGTGCAGTAGCATGTCCAGTGAACTAAAGAATGGGCATGAAAAGGTTGGAGAATCACAGAACTCTGATATTGTTTGGATGTTCTTAAATTATCTCTCCAAGAGCAAATCTGTAGCAAATGCTGCTTCTCTACCCCCATTCCTAAGGGCTGATCAGAAATCTGATCAGAAATCAGGAGAAAGACCCCCACAGACACTGGCACCTTCTGTATCAGCATTTCCTTTTCTCTGGGGAATGTAAGAGTGTGAGTAATTCAGATCTCATCAGAGATGGTTTTGAGAACGGGAGAAGAGCGAGAGATACTTGATTTCTCCTGCAGGGACTGGAGGATGAGTCAGGAGCACCAGGATGTGTAGGTGGGATCCAGAGCCCTGTGTGCATGATCAGCCTCCTCCCTCCCCTCCCCGTTCCAGTCTGTGAAGACACTTCATGAGTTTTTAAAAGTATGACCCCCAACACACACGATAAAATCAAATAGGTATTTTCTTTCTTTCACATAGATAAGTGGTGAAATGATCCATTATGAAAGAAATTGGGGCTTCCCACTTTCAGAAAATGCCTTGTATTTAATACTTTGTCTCAAGGGGCATAAAACCAGCATGAATGGCTGAGGCAATTGAGAAATCCTGAATAGGAGCAGAAGCTCTGTCTCTCAGCAAAAAGCTTCCAGCCACAGCTTGCCTGTGCTCACAGGCTCTGTCCCTAACATGATTATGCAAAGTAGATGGCAGTAATAGTGCTGCCCTGCCATCACTTACATTTGCTGTCTTCAATTTTATGTAATTTCCATTGAATTTAGGTCCATCAGGTCTATAGGAGTCACATGAAAATGAGATCCTTACTCAAAGCAATTGATGCAGTTGAAGAAATGGGAATTGTTAAGAGTTTTATCCATTACGCTCAAGGGGGGAAATTATCCCCAAAATGCAAAGAGATGAAATCTATTTAAATGTGCAAGTTTTCAGTTACTTCCACTCCAGAAAAAAAAAAAAAATAATCACAGCTATCCTCAGCACACCTGAACATATGTGCTCAGGTGGGAATTATGATATTTCTGTAACTCTGCTGACAGACCTGGCCCAGCAAAAACTGCATTCCCATCAGAATCTCAGCTTGGAGTTTGGAGTGAAGGCTCCAAACTTCACATATCAACTTTGGGGTAGAGGCTACTGAGCACAATAAACAAGGGATAAAGCAGAGCAGTAATTTAAAGGCAGACCTTGATCTTAGCAAAGCAGCAGAGCACATTGGCCAAGCCAGCCTGTGTGGATCCACAATAAATTCCTGCAGCTCCAGAGTGTAATGAGGTGCTGCTCTGAGTAGGAAATAGTGCAGAAAGTGGTAATTAGAATTCTGGATGCAGCAGAGAACCGCTGATCCAGTGGGCAGGTTTATGCAATTAAGTCTTTGATGAAGATATCATACATAATTTGCCAAACTTCTTAAGCAATCCCTCCTTGGCATCATTGGCTTTTACATCAAATTACAGCTCCTCACTACAGTTTATAAAATCCCTGAGTTTTGCCACACAAGCTGCAATGCACTGAAATAACGTTCTGCCTGCTGAATCAGAAACCGGGAAGTAGCCAAGTGTATCAATCCATAACCAAAACAATTGCACATCCTACCTTGGTGATATTGTTAGCTGTATCTGTGCCTTTTTTACAGGAACAGATTGATATATATATAGATTTTTTTAGCATATTTTTATATAGTGATGTCAGTCATGACAGTGTTGTCTGCAGCCTTTCTTTAAACCTGTTTATTTACTTGAGGGGGTTTATTTGCTCCTGAGACACCCTAGGCAGGCACATGGTAAAAACTGACATTTTTTTGGCTATGAAGATGGAAACACTTCAGATCTAACCCAAATACTTTAAACTACTGATACAGTTATTTTGGCTTCATTTTTTTTCTTCTT